>JANTPZ010004433.1:0-19108 GCA_025593235.1 Vachellia pachyceras
CACGTAATCTCTTAGGAAGGAGTCGCAGTAGACTACGCAAAGTAGAGGCAGTATTGAGATGGAATCGGCCTAGGATAGTAACAGAAGTTAGAAGCTTTATGGGCCTAGCGCGTTATTAGCGATGTTTTGTATATAACTTTTCTCAACATTGCCTTACCGCTGACTAAGCTTACTATAAAGAACCAGTCTTTTCGTGGGATGAAAAATGTGAGGCTAGTTTTCAAGAGTTAAAGAGAAAGCTAACCTTGACCCCTGTATTGATAATCCTTGATCCAAAAGAGACCTACGTGGTCTATAATGATGCTAGCAAGCATGGACCATGATGTGTTTTAATGCAACAGTGGAGAGTAGTAGCTTATGCCTCTCAGCAGTAAAGCCGCATGAAGGAAATTACCCCACACATGATTTGGAGCTAGCAGTGATAGTTTACGCTCTAAAGATATGGAGACATTACTTATATGGAGCAACCATCAAGCTATATTGTGACCATAAGAGTCTCAAGTATTTACAAGGTCGGAAAGCTAAACTTGAGACAGAGACGATGGATGGAATTGCTCAAAGACTATAACTACCAGATAAAGTACCATCTGGGTAAAGCTAATGTTGTTGCCGATATATTGAGCTGAATACGACGCATGAGGCTATGATGATAATGAAAGAGCAGAAATTGGTATAGAATCTCTGAGATTGGGGAGTATTAAACTCGTTGCAGATAAAGTCTGCTTTGAGACAGAGGATACTAGATAAGACCAAATTTTACGTCTGAGATTAAGACAAACGAGATGTTTAAGGAAAGAACCTTTGATAGTCCAGTAACATTTGAGGTTGTTATGAATCCTAAGCTATCAGTGAGCTAGGATATGATTGTGTGCTGACAGAATATGCTATCAGAGATAAAACTCCATATATTAGAATCATCTACAGGTTCAAATGAGATATAAAAGCAAGTAGACGGAACAAAGTCAATAATGAAATCATGTCTAGTGATTCTAATGCTAAAGGTAAATAGAGGTATACGGTATGAATAGTTAAAACATAGTTATCATACAAAAGTTTTGTTTTGGGCTATATTTTATAACAACTAAGTATGAGAATGAGTTGGGCAGACGTTGAATAAGTTGTGGTTAATTTTCTAAAGGAATTAGAAAGTAGACAGTACCAAAAGTACTAGAGCTATTGAAAGGCTTTATGATTATTACGAGTAAACTAGATAGACACAACAGCAGCAATCTTAGTAACCATAACAAATTTCCCAACATGAACTATCCCAAGTTTAACAGCGATAAAGGCATAGTACTAGCAGTGGAGTTTGAGGATACTTCGTGATGAATTATCTGCTAGCATATATGCTTAAGTCTTCATCTGATAAAAGATTCCTATGAGAATAAGTGATAAAGCTGAATTGACCATGGGTAGAGTGGTCAAAAAATCTTAAGGGCTACCAAAAAGAGAGTGAGGTAGCATATTATAAAGATGTGGATGATGAGAAATAAGTGATATGAGACATCCCATACTAGTAAAGGCAAGTGATACAGAATGTGAAGATGCCTTAAGAATTGAGATTTAAATTAGTGAGACTTCACTATGTTTTCAAGGATCATAGAAGGGTGTGACCCTCAGGCCAAATATAAAAATGAGAAATAGAAGTTCTCATCAGTAGATGCAACTGTTAAGTAGATAAGAAAGCTAAGAAAAGTTCCCTGTTCGAGACAAGGCACATTGCGTTATGATGAGAAGAGGAAGTGCCCAACAGAAAGTATACCAGAGAATGCTATAGCTAAAAAGTATCTCTCTAAAGTTTGGAATGGTGTTTTCTTATGCCAATTAAAATCGTCACGTTAGACGAATCGCCGCAGTTAGGTGAGCTACTTCCTGATAGACAGGAAGGAGAGCAAACCCTAACAGACAGGGATCAGGTGGGACCAGTCGCCGCAGTTAGGCGAGCTACTTCTTGATAGACAGGGAGGAAAGCATAAAGCATATTCTTGAGAGATAGGAATCAAGCAGTACTCTAATGGGAAACCATTGTGAGCTTCTTATGTTGTCCCATAAGAGGAAGAAAGTAGAAAAGTAACAATAAGGATACAGAGCAAACCATTCCTAACATGAAGAGAGAGAATGAGCTAATAGCAGTCAGGGACAGAATTCCTTGAAAAGCTTGGGTACCAAATAAGCCAGTAAGATGATCAGAAAGCAATTCCTCTCTCTACAACTTTATCGCAATGAGTAGAAAAGCAATAAGGATGTTAGATCCTACAGAATAGCAGTTTCGCATGGAACAGACATTGAATGAATTAGCCAAAGAGATGGATCAATGTCTGAAAGTTCAAACAGTATGGCAAAAGACATATGGCCTGAGAGGGATAAGCTAAGAAACACGAAAGGAAAAGAGAAGTTCTAGAAAAGTGCTAGAGCAACAAAATGGAATAAGCAAGATCTCAGAAGATAGTACTGGGTTCTATGATCAGTCCTGGGAAATTATCAGTCTAGCTATCACTAAGGATAGATAACTTATTTTTAACCCATGTTCCATGGTCTAGAGGTTTCTAACGAGCAAGAATGACTCTCTTAGTAATGTTATGAGGCGAGGGTCAGGGACAAAGCCTACAGAATGACGTGGACACGTGTAAGGTCATAGTGGACCTCTGTAAAGGAGCCTATGAGGAGGCTTAGAGTCAAAAGCATGATGCTACTCTTAGAAGAGAATGAGATGACCAGGAATAGGTTCAAGATAAGAAAATGTCCTCACAATGAATAGCTAATACAGAGAGAGTACACTTGACTATTTCCTTAGATAGGCCAGTTGTCAATCAGAGTAAGCTTATTCCAATCCTAAAAAAGGGAAAGTAAAGAAAAGTATGTACAGAGTAGAGCTATAAGTCCTGAATGAGTCGAAGAAGCAAAGAATGTTATAAAGTTTTAAAGATTGAAACTTAAAGCCTCCAAAATAAAAGCAAGTAGATAATCATGAGGCTAGTTAAATAATGAGAGATCTAGATTGTAAGTAAAAGTTTCTTTGAACTATGAAGTCATAGAAGAGCCAAGGGAAATAAGAGATCTTAAAAGTTCCCTATTGGAGTGCAAAAATTCATAATGTTAAAGTTCAGCAAAGAATGTTATATCTCTCTAAGGCCTATTGTGACGATATGAGTATGAAAGAAAGAAAAGGAAAAAGAGAAAAAACCCCTTTGATTAAATGAACTCACCTACAAATGAAATAAAGAGATTAAAGAGTGAGTTAATGGCAAAGATGCAGAAAGTGCTAGATGGCCAAAGTAAGCAAATAGTAAGGCTAACTAAAGAAGATGACCAATTGAATGTGAGGCAGCAAGTAAGTTTTACCTTAGAAATTTATCTTTGAAATGAATGATCATTTAATAAAGGTTAAGAAACTCTAGTAAGGGAAGAAATTGGCAAGATTCTAAGCAGCAATAGAACGGCTAAGATAAAGCTGATAGAGATGTGACTAAAGAGTAAGTCAGCCATGCTAGTAAGAGAAGACGACCGCTGAAGTTAAGGGTGGATATCATATATTTTGAAGGATATCTCCAATAATGAAGATCATGCCAGTCTTCAAGGCTAAGAAGCTCAGTCAAATAGATGTGCTGAGAATTTAAAGGTTGAGGCAATAGTTGTCGGTTGGCCTTACCCCCAAGCACAAGTCAAATATGTCAGGAATTTCCTGTTTCTCAGTAAAAAGTAAACCCAAATATAGATTGGAAAAATGAGCTAGTAAGAGCTAGCATATCAAGAAAGTTATGCGTGGAATCAAAAGAAAAGAGAAAAGCCAAGAGCTTAAAGTTATTGACTCATATATGTAAATTTCGAGGATGAAATTTATTTAAGGGGGGAAGAAATGTAATATCCCTACTTTTACTATTAGAGTAATTAAAGGCAAAACCGATGGATATGAGTTGAGTTAAGGCCCATAGATAAGAAATATAGAAGAAGAAAATGCCTATAAACAAGAAAGATCATAATTGACCAAGTCCTTAAGTCTTGAGAATTCTAAGTAAAAATGACCAAAGGGCAAAATGGTCATTTGGTAATAATGACAAGGGAAAAATGGTCATTTTGATTAAAAAAAGGCCCAGGGCATAAATGTCATTAAGTAGTAAGGGCATTTTGGTAATCTGGTCAAAAGTCAACTAAAAAGTCAAGTTGACCAAAAAGTCAAAGTTGACCAAAAAGCCAAAGTTGATAAGGGTAAAGTTGGAACTAAGAAAGAGTAAAAAAGTAATGGCATTTTGGTAATCATGTCAAAAGTAGAAAAGGTAGTGGCATTTTGGTAATTATGGGAAAAGTAAGATAAGTAATGGCATTTTCGTAATTAAGGGATTTTGACGGTCTGAATGACTAAAATGTAATTATTTGAGGTAGCAAGAGTCCTCAAACGCCGGAGACCCGAACAGAGAAAAGTTTAGATGGGCCCTAAAGTATTTAATAAAATTATTGGCCAGTATCCGGTAAAGGCATATTCGTAGTTCGGACAACAAAGTGCTCGAAAACCCCAGAAAAAGGATTTTATTAGAAAATTAATTACGGAAAATCTGGGAAAAATTTTGAGGAATGGAAAAGGGATAGAGTATCAGAGAAAATTCTAGGAATTTTTCATGCCCTAAAGTCAAATTGGTTGTCGGAAGCACGTTTTACGGTGTTTCGTCGGAACCAAGGAACACAGACGAATTACGAGGAAACCCAAGGGTATTTTCATAAGGAAATGATACCCCTAAGAAAGGGTTAGGTGGAGACTGAATGAGGAAGAGAATATCTCTAGAAAATTAGATAAAGGATTTACCGGAGAAAGTTATGCTTACAAAGGATGAATAGTAACTAAAACAAGCAACTGGATAGTAATCAGTCCCATTAGCCTAACTGAGTCATTAATAAGGTGGTTGAGAGTAATGATGACAACTTTTTCACTCACCACAAGAGCTTGAGACTTGGCCTAATCTCCTCCATTAAAGATCAAACTTGGAGACCAAGTTTTAATCTCATCCATTCAGAAGGCTTTTAAGTGGCTAAACCTCTCCATTTGCTCTCAAAAATTTCTGCCACTCTCTCCCTCCATTTGGTCAGATTTTCTCTCCCTCACAAGCTCCCAAAACTGTCACTTTGCTCTCAAGAAGAGGAAGAAGAAAAAGCTTACAACAACAAGGTAATAAGAGTAAGCTTTCAAACCTTCATGTTTTCTCAAGCTTTTCAACCTTCTACTACCTTCACTTGGATTATTTCCTTGAGTAAGCCTCTCTTTTAGAAGATGATGGCTAGGGTTTCAAGAGATGAAAATGGAAAATGAAAGGTGATTAAGCTTTAATTGTTATAGTTTTCTACTTGAATTTTCATAGTCTTAGAGTCAATTTTAGCCCATACATGACCTTTTTGTGCTTAAATGTAGATTAGGAGTTATTAATTTGGATCAATGTGATTTTGGGCACCTATGCAATGAATAATGATTTATTGTGCCTAAATTGCATCATGAGAAAATCATACTGCACATATTTGCTACTTCATTTTAGGGACTCCTTACAAAAGGGCAAGGGAAGCAGCTCTGGATAATTTCGCCGTGGCGTAATCACAATTCGCCGCGGCCAAAGTTCAATCAAGCAAACAAAGAAATCTCGGGAGAGGTTCACCTCAATGAAACCACAAGTTCGCCGTGGCGAATATCTTGTATCAGCACCAGATTCTTACTCCAGATGGAAATTAACCCGACCCAGCTTAAGAGATCTGACTCGTGATGGTTTCTAATGCTAAATTAGGTCATTTTCGACCAGAAGAGGAGGAGGCTGAAAGAAACACACACACTCATTTTTCTCTCATCTACACACTCTCCAAACCATACCTTCATCCATCACCTTCACCATTCATCATGCTTCACTCATCCATTCAGAGCCTGATTCCATCATCCATGAGGAGCTGAGCATCTCCATCCTCTTGAAGATGGAGTGAGCCGGAGTTCGAAATGCTGAAAGGGGAGTATTTACTTTCAATCTGTATTTACATTATGGATTACTTAGAATCCGAGTTGGACTTTGTGATTTGTATGTAAATACTTGGTCTTGGTTAAGCCAAACTTGGATTATTGTGTATTGAGTTGTTTTGTGATTGACAAAGTAAAATGGAGTTCATTTTGCTTATTTAATGAAGTCTTGTTGTTCTCATCTATCATTCTAGTTGTGCTTGGTTTTAGAGTCAACATGCATGGAGTTGATTTTGTCACTTTGCGATTTCCGTACACACTAAGAGTGCTTCAAGGATTTCAAGGAATGGAGTTCATTGCATCTTATTCGTAACCTAACAAGTCGTGTGGGGATTTAGAAGGAGATCATTATATGACGCTTCGGACCCATACGAATTGTTAGGGTTTGTGATTTCAAAAACTTAGTGCGAAAGTCGATACTCTACCTAATCTTTTACGAACTATGATGGCCCAATTCATTTTCAAGAGGAACCTACCATAACACTCCCTTTTCAATCCAAATTTGCCTTAATTTTCTTTGCCCGCTTGAAAATACCAAAAACAAGTTTTGAATTTTATAGTTGCATTAGGTACATAGTTCATCTTGAATTAAGAAACCATTTGCATTTGCATCGCGAACATAATCACAAGCTAAGGACTATTGGTACGCGACTAGCTTCCGGTGAGAACGACCCTGGGTTTGTCACTATACAATCCTTGGAAATCAAAATTAATATTCTCAATCCATTTTTAAGGCTAACCAACGATCTAAGTTTAGATTTTGTGACTTAGTAGGATCAAAAGGTTTTAAAGGTAACAAAAGGTTGCAATGCTCTTCTTTAAGTAGTAAAGAGTGGTTTGATGTTAGTTGTTGATTGTTTTGGTTGTTGTAAAAATTATGGGAAACTTAATATTGTGGGGAGGTGCTGCCCAAATTTTTGTCGCCTAAAGGGAAGATGTATTTAAGTTGTATAATACATGGAAAGTGATTGGAAAGCAAGAATATGCATGTATATGAAAGGAAAAGTTGAAAAACCCAAACTTCCCTCTTTTGTGTTGTTTTTCAAAAAATCAAAAGAACTAGAGGGAGTGTGATTTTGATGATTCTAATGCTTCCAATGGCTTTAAAATGATGTTTTGTGTAGGGTAAAATTAGGAAAGGGTTTTAAGAAGCATTGAGGACCATAAAAGTCAAGTCTTGAAGTTGTAAGGGTCATTTGAGGGCAATAAGAGCTTTATTGCGTTTTTGCAAGTTTTCTTGCATTATGATGGTTGGATATTCATGTGCATATTGTTACATTATCTCTAGGAAGTTGAGACCTCCAAGAGCACATTTGGAAGGTTATTCAAGAGAGCCTTAAAGTGAAAAATGAAAATCTAAGATCTTGAGGTAGTAAGACTACTAATCTTAACTTATGTTTTGTGAAACTTCGTTGTGAATGTTGCATGATCTTTGTGATGAATGAAGTGGATGATATGTGTATGAAATGTGAACTTGATGCTATGGCCATATGCATTTATAAATTGTAGTTTGAACATGTCACATATTGTCTGATCATACACTTGTTTTAAAATTATAATATGCTTATTCACAATGTTTTTTATTAGTTAGTTTTGCTATTGGGATTTCAAAATCTCATTATCCACCAACTAACCATGTAGGTGGAAGCTCAAGCAAGGGTAAGGATAAAGTTATTGATGGTTGAAGATGTTGTGCTTGCTTGAGCGATTTTGTGTAAATATATTGGGTGTTGGCAATTTATTTTGCAAGTTATTGAAGTTTGTAACCTATATACCCCTACGTGAAGTGGTGATGAATATGGGATAATGCATACATAAAAATGGGCTAGAAAAGATAAGGAATGATAAGGAAGTAAACATGCATGATAAGGGTTTGGTTATGAACCAAAAAGAGGTTTTGGTAATTTTTAAGAAAAGTTAGATTTCAAAGCAAATGGCTTCCAAAGGCTCTAAAAACTGACCTATTTCACATGGTGATGAAAAATAGCAAATGAGCTCTGATTAAGCTGAAACTTTTCAGTTAAATACTACACATCCTAATCTTTAAAATGATATTAAGTTTGTGAAATTTGGATGTGTACATTAAGATATATGATTTTCCAAAGTTAAGGGAAAAACTGGAAAGACAGGTAGTGACCATTTGGACAGCGCTATCATTTCGGAATAAACTGATTCAAATGGGAAAGAACTAGAACCAATGACTATTTTCCCCCTACATATCACTTAATAAGTTAAATTTAGAAATTGGAACCACTCAATGTCGATTTCTCTATAATTAATTATGAATTTTTAAAGTTAGGCCAGAAATCTGAAAAATGGGTCTGTGAACAGTAACAGCGTTTTTTGAAATTTTCAAGTTCACTAAAAAGGCCAATTTGAGTTATCCAAAGTCCAAGAGTGGTTCATAAGTGATCTAATAAGAGGATATAGAGGTAAAATAGGAGGTGTTACAAGCACTCTCAGCGCTCGAGCACCAAACACTAGTGCTTGAGTATTGAGTTCTTTAAAAATACATTTCTTTTAATATTTGCACTAAATGCTCGAGCAGTTTCATAAAATATTATCAGTGCTCAAGCACTAAGATCCATTACTCAAGCACTTCCTAGTTTACTATCAAAATACTTTCCATGCTCGAACACTAACTAAAAGCATTATACTTCAATACTTGAGCATTGAGACCATTTTCCAAATACTTCCAATCTGTGCTCCAACATTGACTTAAAGTATTGAGCTTTCATTTGAAATATATATTGCAATACTCAAGCATTAGAATGACATGCTCGAGCACTACTCTCTCTAACACCTATATCTCTTACAGCTATACCCACACTCTACAGAAACTTTCCTTATTCGTGCATAACTGTTTTGAAATCTAACTGCTCCCATAAATGCAAATATCTTGACTTATGAAATGAGGAATAAAGTAGACACACTCTCTCATGGACAAAAAGCATTAACATTCATTTGCCGTCATCGTCGTTTATTCGAGTTGCATTAATTGCTTCATTAATGGCAGAGCGAAAGAGTTGGTAATGGGAGTAACGGCTATTAATGGAGTCCAACGGCTACTTCATTACTTCCCAACTATAAAAAATTAGGCATTCAATACAGAGAAAAGCAGCAAACACTGTGCACAACTTACATTCATTATATTCTTTGCGCTCTCTGTAAATTCTTCAATACATTCACTGAGCTTGAGTTATTACTTATCCACTCTTTTTGAGAGAGTTTATTTAGCTACCATTCATTGTAAATCTATAAGAAATACAAGGTTGGGACCTTGTGTCTGTTGGGCTAAGTTTAAGTTAGAAAATAGAGGGTGTGACACTCTATTTTAGTGAAAAGGGTAAGGGGGAATGAGTTCCCATTGTACAAGCTTGCGAAATCTCTTGTTGCTATTAATAGCGAATTTGGAAATCTCATAGGAGTTTTGAGGACTGGACGTAGGTCAAGAGGACCAAACCAAGATAAATCTCCCATGTCCATCTTCCTCCTCTACTAACTCAGGGACATTGGTTTTAATTAAGATTTTAATTTTGAAAAGTGACCAATTCACCCCCTCTTGGTCAAATACTACACTAACATTTCTAACCCTTTTTCTTTCCTTCATTTTCTTCCCGGAATGCCTTTAATTAATTTTTAAGGAAAACCCAATTTCCAAGGTTTTTCCAAGTCTTTTCCTTTCGATCCAAGAAATCGCCTTTCTAGTATTTTGAACAACAATTTTATAAAATACTAGAGATTTCAAGCTATTTTTCCTTACTTTGAAATCAAGTATTTGATGCCTCTAGATACTTCAAATAATTAATTTTGGCTAATTATAAAATGCCAACATTAAATGATCTTTAGAATTTTCTAGACGTCAATCTAGGCCGATTTTGGAAAAATTGACGTCTCTCATTTTGATCAGCAAATCTTTCCCTACCTTTTGGGCCTCTATAAATTTTTCTGATATCTTGGTCAACTTTGACTTGTTGACTTTTGACTTTGGTCAAATGACCAAAATGCCCTTGCACTTTCTCCTTTTACCATAATGCCCTTACTTTCTTTCAAAATTCCATTCTTGCCTTTCTTCCTTTTAACCTTCCATTTTTACCTTTTCTTTAATGACATTTGGGTCCTTTTTAGAAGGTCAACCATCCTTTCATTTCTCCAGGGCAAGCACGCTTAACTGCGAAGATCTAATACAATTCAATCCACTAGGATTAGGTTGACCATAATCTTTCCGATCTATTACCTTCCTCTTTTTCTGTACTACATATCTATGGACCTTAACTCAACCCATAACTACCAGTTTGACTTTTATTTCCGGTTACAATGATGTTGGAAATTGTGCCCTAGGGCCAATTATTGTATCTCAGACATTATTTAATTTAATGTATTTTCTCCATTTAATTATCATATGTTTTGTGTAACACCTCCTATTTTCCTCTATAATCCTCATATTAGATCACTAATGAACCACTCTTGGGCCTTGGATAACTCAAAAGGACCATTTACATGAGATTGAAAAATTTTAAAAACGCCGTTACTGTTCACTGGCCCATTTTCCAGATTTCTGGCCCAAATTTGAAAATTCATAATTAATTCTAGAAATATTGAAATTGAATGGTTCCAATTTCTAAATTTAGCTTATTAAGTGATCTATAGTGGAAAAATACTCATTGGCTCCAATCATTGCCCCTTTAAATCAGATATTCCATAAAAATTGTAGTTCAAATAGCCACTTCCAGTTTTTCCAGATTTTTCCCTTAACTTTGGAAAATCATATCTCTTAATGTACACATCCAAATTTCACAAACTTTATATCATTTTAAAGCTTAGGATATGTAATATTTAACTGGAAAGTTTTAGCTCTATCGGAGCTCGTTTGCTATTTTTCATTACCATTTGAAACAGATCAGTTTTCAGGGCCTTTTGAACCCATTTGCTTTGAAAACTAACTTTTTCTTAAAAATCACCAAAACCTCTTTTGGTTCACAATCCAACCTCTTATCATGCATGGTTACTTCCTTATCATTCTTTAGCTTTTCTAGCTCATACCCATGCATGCATCATCACAATTCCACATACTACTTCAAGTAGAGGTTTAGGATTACAACCACATCCACTTGTAGGTAGAACTTAACAAATCATAATATTTACACAAAATCACTCAAGCAAGAACATTATCTTCATTCATCAATAACCTTTTCCTTACCCTTGCTTGAGCTTCCACCTCCATTTGTTAGTTGGGAAAAATGAGATTTTTGGAAATCTCAATAGCAAAATTAACTAATCAAAAACATTGTGAATGTGCATATTATAACTTTAAACAAGTGTATGATCATACAATATGTGACATGTTCAAACTACAATTTATAAATACATATGGCCATACCAGCATCCAAATCACATTTCATGCACAAATCATCCACTTCAATCATCACAAAAATCATGCACCATTCACAACCAAGTTTTATAAAACATAAGTTAGGATTAGTAGTCTTACTACCTCTTTAGCATAGCTTCCCTTTTCACCTGAACTTTAAAGCTCTCTTGGATTACTTCCAAATGTGCTCTTGAAGGTCTCAAATTCCTAAAGATCATATCATAATATCCACGTGAATATACAACCATAATAATGCAAGAAAACTTGCAAAAACGCAATAAAGCTTCTTCTTGCATTTTCAAGACCCTAACAACTTTCAAACTTAAGTTTATGGTCCTTAATGCTTCTCAAATCTCTTTCCTATTTTTACCCTACACAAAACTTCATTTTAAAGCCATTGGAAGCATTAGAATCATCAAAATTCCACTCCCTCTATTTCTTTTAAATTTCCAGAAAAAACAGAACCTAAGAGGGAAATTTGGGTTTTCAACTATTGCTCATGAATGCTTGTGTAATCTTGCTTCCAAACCCCTTTCCAAGCTTCATAAAACTCAAACACATATTTCCCTCTCAAGACCTCAAATGGAAAGCACCTCTCCATATACTTAGGGTTTTCCAAAAATTTTCACAACAACCAAAACAACCAACAACATATATCAAACTACTCTTTACTACTAAAGAAAGAACTTGCAACCATTTCCTACCTCTAAAACCTTTTCTTTTCCGTTTTCTTTTCTTGAAACCCTAACTTTTCTTCTTCAAAAAGAGGGCTCTATTCAAGAAAACAAACCAATGAAATGGTAGAAGAGGTTGCAAGGAGTACAAAATATAGAGAGTTTGGTTGCTTGGGTGATTACCTTATTGTTGTGAGCTTGCTCTTATTCCTTTTGAGAGCAAAAATGGCTTCTTCTTGGCTTGGGAGAAGAGAGAAAAATCTGACCATAGAGGAAGGGAAGAGGTGGCAGAAATTTGAGAGGAAATGGAGAGCAAATGGTAACTTAAACTCTTCACAAAATAATGGAAGGTTGAGATTAAAACTTAGGGGTTATGTTTCCTCTTGAATGCTTGAGATCTTGCCACTTGTCAAGCTCTTATGGTGAGTGAAAAAGCTACCATGATTACTCTCAACTACCCCCTTAATGACTTCGTTAGGCTAACTAAATCATTTACTATCCAGTTACTTGCTTTAGTTACTATTTACCCTAACCGTAACTTTTCCCCGGTAAATCCTTTTTCTAGATTCCTAGAGATATTTTCTTTCTCATTTCATCTCCACCTATCCCTTACTTAGGTTGCGCCATATCTTTTCCCAAAATACCCCTGGGTCCCTCGTAATTCGTTTGGGTTCCTCGATTCCGACGAAACACCATAAAATGTGCTTCCGGCGGCCAGTTTGACTTAAGGGCATGAGAAATTCCTAAAATTTTCCCTGATACTCTAGCCCTTTTCCGTTCCTCAAAATTCTTCCCGGATTTTCTGTAATTAATTTTTGGGTACTTTGTTCTCCGAACTAAGAAACTACCTTTACCAAATACTAGATAATAATTTTATCAAATACTTTAGGACCCGTCTAAACTTTTCTCTGTTTGGGTCTCTAATGTTTGAGGACCCCTGCTTCCTCAAATAAATACATCTCGGACTTTTGAGGATAAAATCCCTTAATTACAAAAATGTCACTACCTTTTCTACTTTCTCCATAATTACCAAACTGCCACTACCTTTTTCTACTCTTTCTTACTTTTCCCTTAATTACCAAAATGCCATCACTTTTTAATGACATTTATGTCCTGAGCCTTTTTAATCGAAACGACCATTTTACCCATGTCATTTATACCAAATGACCATTTGACCCTTCGGTCATCTTTACTTAGAATTCCCAAGACATAGGGACTTAGTCACTCATGATCTTCCTTATCTATAAGCATTTTCCTTTTCTATATTTCTTATCTATGGGTCTTAAATCATCACATAATTACCAGTTTAGCCTCTATTTTCTATTACTGGAATATACGGATATTACATTTTGCATGTTTCTTATGATAATTGCATCCATAGATGAATTATGAATATTATCTTAAATGTCCCTGGTTGGTTGTCTATGCAGGAGCATAGATAAGATAATACCAGTTTGACTTTGATAAGGTATAGAGATACGAGTCAAAGTCATAGGCACTTGTAAGAGTACAAGGTGTTAGATCGACCAGCTATGAGAAAGCTCCATGGATAAAGTCATTAGCTTATCTCATATGTAATCATGTCACAATACTCTTTAACCTGAGATCATCACAGATTCCTACATGAGAGTCACTAAGTTTTGACTTAGTCAAAAGTCACCTTTGACCGGGTGATGATAAAGGCTATGATCGGGTTTAGGGATCTTTCATGCAGTGGAATGTGAATGATCAAGATGGAATTTCTCCCTCACATTCATTGAGAGATATTATTCATGTTGGCCAAGGTGTGGCATCAATTGTCCCATGGCGGAGGCCCGGTTGAGGGGCCAAATCATAGTTGAACCATAGCGCTTGGGCGTCTGCTCTACTAAGGGTTAAGGAAATAGAGTTGTGCCCTGGCTAACAGTTATAGCTTTTGGCCTAGTGGTAAGCGCTTCATCCTAATAATTGGTATCAGAGCCAAGGTCATGGGTTCGATTCTGAGTAGGACAATTGCTGAGGGGGAGATTGTTGGCCAAGGTGTGGCATCAATTGTCCCACGGCGGATGCCCGGTTGAGGGGCCAAGTTATAGTTGAACAATGGCATTTGGGCGTCTGCTCTACTAAGGGTTAAGGAAATAGAGTTGTGCCCTGGCTAACAGCTATAGCTTTTGGCCTAGTGGTAAGTGCTTGATCCTAACAACTCGACCCCTCGATGAGTCAGTCTAAGAAATGTATGGCCATACTGTAACAAAAAGGAGTTTTCATTTCTAGAATTAGTTTTAAATTTTCAAAGTTGGGCCAAAAATCTGAAAAATAACGAAGTAAACAGAAACTTCAAACTTGAAATTTTTATTTTCACTTCCTTGATTATTCTAAGCTATGTGAGGCCTAAAAGTGGTTCCATATTAATATAAATTGAAGATGAAGGGGTTAGTTAAGGTGTGTTACATTTGGTGGTATCAGAGCAAGGTTCTGAGATTTGATTGGATTTATTAGTGCATTATTTGTGCATTATTATCCAATATGTTATGTGATGAATTGGTTGCTTTCTTATGTGCATCATGCTATGTGCTAAGCATTATGCTATATATTGGGTGGATCCTATGTTGTATGATGCTATGTGCTAGTTAAATTTCGGTTGTGTTTATGGCCATATGAATTATGCTTGAATGAATGTTGATGTATATATGTCTTGGAATGAACAAAGTAGAATAGTCAAGCATGAATAACCAAAGCAAAGAAGTCATGCAACCCTATCCATATAGCGATGGGGGTTAAATATGCATAATATACACACCCCAGCAGTAAGTTTGCACTCAGAATATTCGATAAACCAATACGATTCACATGAGTATGACCCAAAACCAGTGAGCCTGTTAGAGATGCCGGTACCAGAGGAAGAGCTCCCCAGTAAAGAAGAAATTAAAGTGTGATACATAGATGAGACAGCTACCAGAAGAACCTTTTTATGATTGAGCCAGAAAGGCCAATCATACCAGTAAAAGAAGAGGATCCAGAGATGGAAGGAACCCAAATGCACTTTATCGGGATCAAGATTTAACATGATAGTCTCATCTCGAGGTTCAAATGATATTTACAGGCAACCAGAGATCCAAGCTTAGATTATAGAGCTCGTCTAGAGGAGATAGTTACTGGAAAATCTAAACTCTATGAGTTTAACTAGATAGAGCATATCTTGAAATACCTGTGGACCGCAGAACCATACTGCTCTTCAAGTTAGCTTGGGTAAGAAGGGCCAGGGAGGCCTTTGGGCTTGATTAACTCGCAGAGAATAAAAAATGGTCTTGGGCCTTACTAGCGACCATTCTAGACAAAGAGCTGTGAAGATACACATGAACCAGGATTATAGAGTTTTCCATTCCTAATTTCTAAGTATGTCTAGAGAAGTTAGAAGTTCTAAAGCATGAGATATTTCCTGATGATTGAATAGTACAATGGCGAGCATGAAAGTTAATTTTTATCTTAATGCAGATGCTCATTTTAAAGGATTGAGAGATGAAGATGATAAAAATAGGCAAAACACGTGACATAGAGGCACATTAGGGTCAAACTAGATAGAATGACCCAATGCAAGAAATCTTGTTAAGATCGAATGAACAGCAGCGGATAATAGTAACAACTAAGAGCCCCAAGCTCGCCAAGAGCAGGAAAAGATAGCCGAGAGAGAGACTACCATCCAAGCAGTAATAGCAGTAGCCTTAGCTGCCTAGAACCCAAATGTTCCCTAGCCTCCTCCTCAGCTCGAACCCCAGTAGATTCCTATGCCCCCTCTAGCTCCAGTTAGGGCAGACGAAAGAGATGATGTCTAATAATGGGTTAGTAAGCTTTGTAAAAATAACTCATCCATCTTTGAAGGATCCCTGGATGTCTGAGTCGCAGAAAAGCGAATAACGCGGCTCAAGAAGATTTTAAGGTTATGATTTGCCCTCAGAGATAAAAGTATAGTTAGCAATTTGTAAGCTGGAGCAAGAGGCAGATAGACGGTGGAAGAATACCGAGCTAATCTTACAAGATAGGAACACACCTATGACTTGGGAGATCTTCCTAGAACAATTTAATCAAGAACATTTTCCTAAGTCTGTGTAAGAAGAGAAGAAAATTGAGTTCTTAGTCCTGAGGTAAGGAGATAAAGAATCATTTGAGGAGTACTTAGCAAGGTACTTGCAGTTGTGTAGGTACTTAACCTACTACCAGTGTACGCATGATGAGATGGGAACACAGAGCGACTATTTAAGGGATTGAAGCTAGCTATGAGAGAAAGGATAACTCTTATAAGAATTATCATTTATAATATAGTAGTTGAAGTATGTAGAGTGACAGGAAGTAGTCAGAATCATCATGCACTGGATAAAGTCCCATACTCAACAAAGAGGTTAAGACCAGGAGGTTCCTTTGCTATTAAGAAAGAGAAGAAACTTCTGTTTAGAAGAGGATACAAGAGGTAAGAAAGAAGAGGGACATCTTAAAGGGGTTAGAATAGTAAACCCCACAGTGTATGTGGCTGCAGTTATAGAGACAGACCCTGGCTAGCGAAACAGAATGCCTCTTATAAGTGCGGTAAGTTTGGACATTTTGCCAAAGAATGCAACCAGAGGACAAAAAAGTTCAGACCCCAGAGCTCAAGTCAGTTCTTTGCAATTACGTAAGAGGGGACTCGAAAGTCACTTAAAATGATCAGGGGTACTATAAGCATAAGAGGAGACTCTTATAATTGAATATTATCTTAAATGTCCCTGGTTGGTTGTCTATACGGAAGCATAGATTATAAGACCAGTTTGACTTTGATAAGGTATAGAGATACGAGTCAAAGTCATAGGCACTTGTAAGAGTACAAGGTGCTAGATCGACCAGCTATGAGAAAGCTCCATGGATAAAGTCATTAGCTTATCTCATACGTAATCATGTCACAATACCCTTTGACCTGAGATCATCACAGATTCCTACATGAGAGTCACTAAGTTTTGACTTAGTCAAAAGTCACCTTTGACTGGGTGATGATAAAGGCTATGATCGGGTTTAGGGATCTTTCATGCAGAGGAATGTGAATTATCAACATGGAATTTGTCCCTCACATTCATTGAGAGATATTATTCGTGTTGGCCAAGGTGTGGCATCAATTGTCCCATAGCGGAGTTTCGGTTGAGGAGCCAAATCATAGTTGAACCATGGAGCTTGGGCGTCTGCTCTACTAAGGGTTAAGGAAATAGAGTTGCGCCCTGGCTAACAGTTATAGCTTTTGGCCTAGTGGTAAGCGTTTCATCCTAATAATTGGTATCAGAGCCAAGGTCATGGGTTCGATTCCGAGTAGGACAATTGCTGAGGGGGAGATTGTTGGCCAAGATGTGGCATCAATTGTCCCACGGCGGATGCCCGATTGAGGGGCCAAGTCATAGTTGAACAATGGCGCTTGGGCGTCTGCTCTACTAAGGGTTAAGGAAATAGAGTTGCGCCCTGGCCAAGTCATGACAGCTAAGTATGAGAATGAGTTGGTCAGACATCGAATGTTGATGAAGATGTGGTTAATTATGTAAGGTATTAGAAAGTAGACAATACCAGAACTACTAGAGCTGCTGAAAGGCTTTATGATTATTAAGAGTAAGCCAGATAGACTGTAATAGACATAGTAACAGCAGTAGTAACAACAGCAGATTTACCAACTTCAATCAACCCAAGTTTAATAACAGTAAGAACTAGTTAAGCAATAATATTAGCAGCTGAGTCCAGAGATACCCAACAATAGACAGCTATGTATTCCCAGTAGTTAAACGATTTTTGTACAAGCAAGTGTAAAGTCTCAAATGACCATAGTGCAGAAGGGTCAAGGGACCATAAGAGTTGTCTAAAGGAAAACCAGATAGTATCTCATCAAGATACAGATGATGAGAAATAGAGAAAGAAGTGATATGACATACCCTTGAATAGTAAAGGCAAGAAATACATAATGTAGAGATGCCTTAAGAGATTAATTTTAAATTTGCGATATCTCAGCCATCACAGAAGGGTGTAACACTTAGGCCAAGTATAAAAATGAGAAATAAGTTCTCATTAGTGAACGCCACTGCTAAGTAAGTGAGAAAGCTAAGAAAGGTTCCCTGATTGGGACAAAGTACATTGCATTATGATGAAGAGAGGAAGTACCTAACAGAAAGCATACCAAAGAAAGCTTTAGCCAAAAAAGTATCTCTCTAAAAGCTTAGGATGGTGATATTCCTATACCATCACCGCAGTTAGGCGAGCTACTTCCTGATAGATAGGAAGAAAAGCATAACCCTGTTAGATAGGGATCAGGTGGGACTAGTCGCCACAGTTAAGTGAGCTACTTCCTGATAGATAGGGAGAAGCATATTCCTGATAGACAAGAATTAGATAGTACTCCAATGGGAAACCATTGTAAGCTGCTTATATTATCCCACAAGAGAAAGAAAGCAGTGACAGCAAGGCATATGGAGCAAACCATTCCCAATATGAAAAGAGAGAAAGTAAGTAGATAGCAGTCAGGGACAAAATCCTTTGAATAGTTTGGGTACTAGATAAACTAGTGAGATGAACAAAATGTAAGTCCTCTCTCTACAACGTTATAGTAATGATCAAAAAAGCAGTGAGGATTATTAAATCCTGAGATATATCAGTGCGGCACAAAATAGACGTTCAATGATTTGGTTAAAAGAATGAATCAATGTTTAAAAGTAATACATCAAAAGAGATGTAGCCTGAGAGAGATGATCTTAGAAGCGTGAAAGAAACAGAGAAGCTCTAAAGAGGTTCTAAAAAGGTAAACAAGAATGAGTAAAGCCTAAGAGGACGTGTTGGCTTCTACGAATAATCTTGGGGAATTATTAGACTAGTTACCACTGAGGATAGACAACTGAGCCTTAACTTATGCTCGATGGTTTAAAGGTTTCAAAGGGTGAAATGACTCCAGTATCAACAGTTTCAGAGATAAGAAGATGCGAGATGCCTCCAAAAGAGCAATATAGCTCTTACGATCATAGCAGGCACAGTTAACAGCAAGCAGGAGCCTTTATGGCTCAGAGTCATAAGCATTACGCTGCTCTTTATGATGGGAGAATAAGATGA
>JANTPZ010004434.1:0-23809 GCA_025593235.1 Vachellia pachyceras
ACACCGCCGGACTTGAACTTAAAGAGGGACAAATCGCGGCTGGATTCTTTCAGGCTGGTCTCAACACGATCAATCTTTTTGGTCTTGGACTTCTTGATATTGATCTTGTTGGTGTCAACCTTCATGGTCTCGAGCTTCTTGGCGGCTTTGTCAATGGAGGATCGAAGGTTCTTGTAAGAACTGGTGCGGTAGATAAGGACCCATGAGATTGCCTCGCAAACAATCGCAGTGCAGAGAGAGATACCCACCACGGTGAGGCTATCAGCGTACTTGAAATTTGAGAAGGGAGATGCCATTGACAGCGAAAACCTGCGAAAGAATGCCGGGGCAAACCCAACTGGGATCTTGAATCTGAATTGTTCCGGTGGTTTGGTACTTACTTTTGTATACACTTATCACAGAACCGTACCCTTCGTATCCTTCTGATCACTTCTTCTTTTATAGACTATCAGAGCCCAATAAAGCCCAATGACGAGTTAGGGTTCAAGTTGGACCTAGGGCTTTACGGTCCATTTATTGACCATTGAAGAAAACTAGTTAAGAAATATGGGATAATGTTTAATTAAGATTAGGGTAGTTTGTATCAAAAAAAAAAGATTAGGGTAGTATTTGAATATGGATATTTCCTTAGTTTTTTACCGTTAATGAATAATTGATGATCTAATGAGAAATAAGACAGATGTGCAATTAGCATCATTACTATTATAAAATGTGTAATTATCTATGTTACATTAATACACACACACACACTCTCTACAAAATTGCACTAATAGTAAATTATAATATAAGCTATCACAAAAAATCATAAGAATATTGTTTGCTTACCCGTGACAATGTTAATATTATTTTAAAATTATAAAAACGATTCAAAATTCTTAAGATGGTTCTCGTTTTTTAAAATTTGTAATTTGGGTACCACTTGTCTCAATGGGAAGTGGGATTTGGCTGGTTTAGCTTAGGAGCACTGGAAATTATAGGCGGTGAGTCGTATGTAATGGCCATAACAACACACGTGGACACAATGGAAAGTGTGTCATAGCCTTGGCATTACCAGGCAGGCACTCTTGAACTTTCTTTCCTTGTGCCACATCCCTTTCACAATTCCCCAATAATACCTTTATATATCTCATAACCCACAGAGTAAAGCAATAAATGAATATCTCATATGCATGTGTGTGTGTGTGTGTGTGTGTTTGTGTGTGTATGCGTATATATATAGTTGGATCTATGTATCAGAATATTAACCCTATCATCTCTGCATTTATCACTTGCATTAGCATGCACTCAATATTACCGTAAATATCTTCCGCCGAAATTATCAGTTTCCAGGGTTCTTGGATCAGTTTTATCTCTGTATATGTATTTATCCCCCAGCAATCATTTAATAATAGATCATCTTCGGGTATTAATTAGTTTTATTGAAGCAGTTGATGATTAAATCACTTTCCTTTAATTTCCTCTGTGCGTCGCTCTTCAACTACCATGGGTTTGATTATATCGAGATCCAAATTAATTACTTGCCCAATTATAAAGCAGTTTATATCTTTAATTTGCACCACACAGCCGTCCCCTAATAACAATTGGATTTGTTTAATTTAATGCTATTGTTTGCCGTGTCGTCCTAATAATATTTTCCCTCACTATAGTAGCTAGTACCCTGACTTAGCCTCATATTTTAAGTTGGCATTTAATTATGTATAGGGGAGAAAGAGTATTACGAAAAACAATTGGCAACCCTGAGGTCTTTCGAGGAGGTTGATTCTAGTGAACCATCCCATGTGATGGAGGACGGTCGAGTATATGGAGAGCAAGTACAGCATGAAAGGGCAATCAACATCTCTAATTGGACAAACATTTTGTTGCTTGCTTTTAAGGTTCTCCCTAGCTAGTTAACTTCTCTTTCTCATGATTTGAATTTACTACTCCACCTGCATGCATTACTTTTGACATAGTTATGTCTCTTTTAAAGCGAGGTTCACGAAGTGTACTACCTTGCTTTCTCTTCTTTTTTGTTTGTAGTTTTGTCCTACGTTTTGACCTCCTAAGGTACGTGTAAAACGCACAGGTAGTGGCAACAGTTACGAGTGGGTCCGTTGCAGTGGTTGCATCAACACTAGATTCTCTGCTAGATCTGATGGCTGATGCTGTTCTGTGGTTAACGCACATGTCCATGAAAAGAACAAATATCTACAAGTATCCCATCGGCAAGCTCAGATTGCAACCAGTAGGCCTTATCATCTTCGCTGCTATTATGGCCACTCTGG
Source organism: Vachellia pachyceras (assembly GCA_025593235.1). NCBI lineage: Eukaryota > Viridiplantae > Streptophyta > Magnoliopsida > Fabales > Fabaceae > Vachellia > Vachellia pachyceras. Next base: position 2,265 of record JANTPZ010004434.1, read on the forward strand.
GTATTTATATAAATATAGATATAATGCTGTCTTCTTCCATATATAATTAAATAGCTAGCTAGATTAATGATTTTTCCGTACGTTCTGCGACTTTTTCTAATAAAGGCTTTCAGATGCTGATTGAGGCTGTCGAACATGATCAGAGGCACACCATCTGAGGAGATGAACTCAGATCAGATGGTTTGGCTGACCGTAATCATGCTGACAGCCACTCCCACTGGAGTAAAGCTTTTACTTTGGCTTTACTGTAAAAGCTCAGGAGACAAAATAGTTCATGCCTACGCAGAGGTTTCGTATAAATACTTTCTGTTCACAGCTGGTGAAAGTTTACTTAATAATTGACTTGATCTTCTCCATATACAAGTGTTGGAGTTTCATTGCTTGATCTCTTCTCCTGCAGGATCACTTTGTTGATGTGATCACCAACGGAGTGGGTCTGGCTGCTGTTGTGCTTGGCGATAAATTCTATTGGTGGATTGACCCCACTGGGGCAATTATGCTGGCAGTCTACATAATCTCAAATTGGGCTAGAACAGTGCTTCAAAATGCAGGTTCTCTCTATATATCTATGTCTACATGTATATAGAGAAACAAAGTCTAGAAGAAGAGACAACTAACTGTGATTCCTATTTTGTAGATTTTATTATCTCTTTATATCCTCTATGTATATTAAAAGGCGGTTATTACCGCTTGATGTAGTTTCTCTGATTGGACAAGCAGCTCCTCCAGAAATGTTGCAGAAACTGGTATACCTTGTTTTGAGATACCATTCTCAAATCAAACGCATCGACACAGTCCGTCCTTACACTTTCGGATTTTTATTCTTCGTTGAGGTAATTAATTAGCTCATCATCTGCTCGGATGCACTGCCTTTTGGTTTAGTTTGTTAAAAGAACCGCCAACTTCTCGATCTAAAAGAGCAAAGCTGGCGAAGAAAACGCACTCTCAAGGCTATTGCACTAAAAATAAGATATAGCAGCAAATTATCAGTAGTGGAAGTATATATATAAACCTACCTCAAGATAGGAGAAAGATCTAGTAAATGAGGTAAAATAATAATGAAGTGAAGATCGAGATGGATATATTAAACTCGCATAATTTGGAATCATATCATAGGCATGCTTGATCGAGTAAATGTGAAGTGCCAAATGAGCTCTCAGTCAATTCACCCATTTCACTGGCCTATTAAATCAAATACGATGTTATTATATTCAACATATATAAAATGGAACGTACGTACTATTTGCATGATGAGTATATATAATTTAGTTTTAACGTACTGTAGTGGATGGTTTAAAGCGAGGCTTAGAATTATATTATAAATGTCTAATTAAAGAGGAAAAGTAGTGGATAATAAGGTGGACATAGAACTACCAGAGGATCTACCGCTGAAAGAGGGACATGAGATTGGAGAATCATTGCAGATAAGGATTGAGGAACTGCCAGAAGTGGAGAGAGCATTTGTTCATCTTAACACTGAATGCGATCATAAGCCTGAACACTTTTTTCTTGCGACACTTCCCTCCTTCCACGCTTGACACTTTTAATGAAGCCAATTAATAGTCTCTTTGTTATCAATATATGAGATGACTCCACATATTGTCTTTGTTAGTAGCATGATAACCTCTAGTTTTTTATGTTGCTGTTGGTTAAATCATGTATTCACCGTTATATTTGCTCAAGGATCATTTGTAAATTCCAACATCTGTTTGCGGGCTTAGAGAAAAAGCCAAGATGCACAAAATTTTTTTAGATTTCTTGTGTTTAATTTAATCTCTCTCTCTCTCTCTCTATAAGCAGTCCCCTGTATACTACACTATTTAACACACACACTACGCTGGTTATTCTAGGTTGCTAGAGTCAAATGAGAAAGACAAAATCTCAGTAAAAATAAAAGCAGAATACAAAAGACTAAAATTTTCATTCTTGTTCTAATTAGAAAGAACCAAAAAAAAGTTCTGACTTGAAAAAACAGCAAAAGAAAGAAAGAGAGTTGAAATTTTCAGGTCCTTGCAACCCCTCAATGAGAACGAGAGATTGAGAAGAAAATGAAGCGTAGGTTTGGTTTTTCGGTGGAACCTTTATTAAAAGCTCAATTTTATCGACACTATTGGTTCATCAAACTTCAGTTTTAATTTCCTAACACAAGTAGGTGTGATTGGGTGTGTTTGGGAATTCCGATGAAAGAAAGAAGTTTACAAATTTCGAGGTATTTTGCGGATTTCAAGATGATTTTACGGATTTCAAGATGATTTTTATGGATTTCAAAATGGTTTTACAGATTTCAAAATAGTTTTATCTCAGTTTACGTGTACTGTTGGGAAACGGTATTCCCAAACAAGTATGTTACAGGTTTTCCTAACGTCAGCTGTTTCTCAAACACATGCACAGAGGGAATAAAAGTTGTCTTCAAAAAGCATATAATTTGGGGGAGAAACGGATGTGAAAGGGAACGTTCCAAGATCCAGCTTCAAGTAGCTATAGGTCTTTCATGTTTCTTTCTTTGTTTCTCTTTCCTTTTCTTTTTGTGGCTTTGGATTAAATGGATGAGATGTTAATGTAACTCTCAAAGACCCAATGGTTTGGTGGGTGCGTATATAAACTTACTTACCACTTACCAGGTACCCACTGATTTTTCATCGAGCATGGAGGCTATAAAACAAAAACCAACTTATTCTTCCTGCGGTAAATTTACCAGGCGGTCTCTTTGCCACTACCCACCTTATTCTATCAGATTGTGCACCAGAAGTCCTATCCCTCAGAGTTTGTCAATGTTTACTATACATAATAAGCATTCACTCGCAATAGACACCCCGCATTTATTATGAATATAACTCTCCTTAATGCTGTCTTCAGTCTTTTTCTACTACTTGGAAATGGACCATCAATTATAACCTGGCCAAAACGTATTCAACTCTTTATTAACACTAACTATAACCAGACCAAATCAAATTCAATGCATGTGCAATTTTGGGGGTTCCTTTGAACTTCTTGTCAATCTTTCTTTGCTGAGAAAAGTTTAAGTAAGCTGGGTTTTGAAAGTTCACAGGGGTCAAAAAATAATAAAATATATGCACCCAGATTCCGAGAACATTTAGTAAAACACTTACATATTTCCCACCAATAATAAAGTCATTATATCAGTTAAAAGATTTGAGCTCACGAAATTATAGATTATAAACATTCCTTATCAGCACTAGATCAACATTTGTTCACAAAAACAAACATTTAAATATGTATTATCACAATAAAATCATTCCATTATTGCAAGTGATAAAGTTGTGATATTTGGGATCATTTTATGAAATGAATGTAAAATTGATGAAAATGTTAGAGTGGCAAACTGTGAGATTTAAATTGATAAAGATTAGGGTTTACTTAACAAGTTGAGGGAAGTTTTTCATCAAAATAATAAAGACCAGCAATGCTACGTAGAATGTTAGTTTTAAAGTGACAATAAGAATATAACGTTGTCAGGCGAGATGAGAATATTGAAATATATGAGTAACCTTATAAGAAAATAATACAAAATCATTTAATTTTGTTCATATATGTAGAAAGAAAATCATGAATTACGTAGCATGTTTTGTCTTCTGTATTTCCTTTCTTGACTTCCTATTTTATCAAAAAAGAAAGAAAGAAAATCATTGAAGATGCCGTTAAATGGGCACATCAAAGTGTATGAAATCATTTGAAAATTGTCAGATAAAAACCGAAAACAACATTTTGTGAAGTCTTTGAATAAGATATTTTCATTAACAATATATTTAAAGATTTAAATTTTGGTAAAGGATAATAAAAAAATGTCAAATATACTAGACCCACTGATGAGCCTTATCGTGGGTCAATCAAATAAAAATTAAGCTAAATACAATATAGTAGTATTAGCCTAAGTTGATCTTTACGTGGAGCCTATATTTAATTTCTAAGTAATTTAATGTAAACAACAAATTAACTAAGAATAATCAAATGTGTTTTTACTGTTTAATTAAATTAAATGAATGCACTTAAATTCAATAAATGGATGTTCTAGGTAATTGAATCCACTAACCTTCTTTTTCCAATTTTAATATTAAGTTCTCCTTTTAACTAAATATAAGGACCAGCAAGAACCCTTAATAATCAATATTCCTAACTTTTTAATTTAATCTAAACCTAAACTCAATTACTTAATTAGAGAGATCGTAACACTTAGCTCATGTTAGATTTATAAAAGATTCTCTTTACTTTCAATTAATTTCTAGAAACCTAGCAAATCAATTGGTTTTAAAAGAATAAAAGAAATCAATTGAATAACAAAGTGTTATTGTTCAATTACAATTCAAAGTACCAATCTAACACAAGTATCACAATCCGGATTACATCAACTGATCATAATCCTTTTATATATATAAATCATAAACTTTAACTAATTAGAATTACAATCTATACATGTAGAGATTGAAAAGTGAAATTAAAATAAAAAAATCCCCTAATTGCTCAAAAACTCAAGGTTACTTTCTTCATCACGGATGGACAGTGAATCTAACCACTCATAGTTAAATGAATCAATGAAATCAATGCTCCCAGGTGGCTTCTCATGCGAATGAATGAAGAGGTGGATGAAGGACGGAATAGTGGCGGCGTGCGATGGATGATTGATTCCCTTTTCCTCCAGAGGCGTGGCGGCTGTGAGGATTCCCGGATGTATCTTGTGTGCGCGCGCCTAATAAATGGATGATTTAGGGCTTCAGGCGACGTCCCATGAATTCGTGTGTGGCGGTGAATGGATCCCTCCCTGGAGGTAATGGCACAAGATGAAAAAGCTAACCTACCAAATAATAATAATATATCTAAGATAAATATCTCAGATTTATGAGTTTAGTTATTGATTTGATAAATATCTAAGATAATGTATCATTGATAGATTTGCTATTTTAAGCTCAGAATCAGAGATTTACTAATTTGAATTCATAATCTTTTAAAATTATATTGATAACTCTCTAAATATATTTAATTTGAATTTATCTTTTAATATCAATTTCTTCCAAAAAATACCTTAATTGACTTTAATTTCATATAATAATCATTAATTATAATTAATGCAATTAAACTTAATAAAATCCAATAATAGCATTAAAATCCCTCAAAATACTATAAATACACTTAATAAAATATGATTATTTTAGCTTGCTGAACTAGCCGTATTAATTATTAATTAGTCCAATAAAATACCGAATTGACGTAATATTAAATTTTCAATTGTTGTTGAACTCACAACTTTTTAAATTAAATTTTCACCAGATCCATTAATTACTAGCACTTTTTAGAAGCCAACCATTAATTAACACTCGCAATTTACCAAAAAATTTTAAATGAAATAATGTAAAAAGATAGACCCCACGCCAAAAAAAAAAAATCCAATCTCTCTCTATAAATATCCGTATCACCTGGCCCTTCCTTCCGCCACACCCAGCCACCTTGTCTCTCTCTTCCTACACAGAGCACAGTCTCGTTGATTATCCTCTTGCCTTCGTAACAATCTCTGTTCAGCATGATACGTGAGATCAATTTCTTCGGCGACCCAAGCATTATCTCGAATACCCACCCTGTTGGGACCGAACCTCACTCCAACTCTCCATCCGAGATGGATATGTCTCAGCACCGTGGCGACCGGAACTTCATGACCGGACAAATGCAAGACTTCACAAGATCACACCAAGAGCAATTTTCCAGTCCAGCCCATGAGATCGGAATGATCAAGCAAGAAACACAGTCGGTCCATGGTCCAGTACTCGGGTTTCAGCAGCCCGCAGCACCTGCTTTCGGAGTCCCGGCGGTGACCACGGAAATGTACTGTGGAGGAGCTGCTGCTTCTAGGCTTGCCAACGGCGTCCACTTGATCTCCGTTTGCAATGGGGTTCGTACTGTTCATTGGTACCCATTCCCATCTGGTGAAGAACATGACGACTTGGGAACGGGATTGACCACCAGGAATTTTCTCGAGGCAATGGAGAAACCACTGAATGCAGATTATGCGAACCAGGTGGCGCAGTCCGAATCCCCCGAACTAATGATGGTGACTCACCCAATCGCGGACCTGAATCCTGAGGAAGTCTGCTTGGATTTGAAGCTTTAGGTCTAGGGTTTAATTACTTTTATAGTGATGTCAATATGTCGGAGTCCTTATATATATATATATATATATTTTTTTTTCTGTCTTTTAATTTCCTGCGTCTGGTTTTATGGGCACATATATGTTCTAAAGTTATGTGTATGTGCATATAGTGTATATGGATGGGATCCGGTGTTGCAACTTGCCTGAACTCTTTCTTCTAGTTCAAAAGAAAATGATCAATGGAAGAAGCGTACCTACTCTTACTGTATGTGCAGGGGAATAGAAAGGAACTGATGGAAGCAAAATGATAGTCGTTGACTAATTACAGCTAAGGACGGCGTGCACCGAACTCAATGGAGAATATATGGCTTGCATGTTAACGATGTTTGGATGTATCTGGTTAAATGGACTTCATTTTCGGAGACGAAGCTGTAATACTAATAACAACAATTAATTCTGGAATGATATATATACATCCATCCAACTTTGCTGCTGCTGCATCATCGGTTGCGTATCGCCGCTACGTACACGATCGAAAACTTGGGATAAAAGAATCCCAGTTAATCTCAAAGCATTTATGTATCCACGAGAATTCACACGTGCAAGGCACACCATATTCATAATACCAAACTAGAGAGCAACTTCTGTGTTCTGCCAAACCTTCATTTTGATGACAGCAACACACTGTACCGTGTTAGGGTGAAAGTCGAGCAACTGCTTGGTCTTAACTCTACATTTTAACTCAAAAAGCTAGTTCCACTGAGTTTGACTATAAAACTACTCAATCAACCGAGGAAAAATATGATAGAAAAACTAAGACGAATATGAACGATAACATGTTTGAGGTCTTTCTTCCAAGTCATGAGCGCGCATCAGATATATGTGTATGCATACACATAGTCAATAATGCGTATTTAATATACCAAGCATAAACGCTTACCTTTTTGTGTTTTCTTTATGTGCAAAATATTCAAACCGCAAAAATCTTAATCATCTCGCCCGGCTAGCTAGTATAGGATAAGGCTGCTTCTTGTTGTTGTCGTTGTCTTCTCGTCCTCGTTAATTTCTGGGTGTTCCTTTTCTGTTTGTCGTTGTTTTAATTCCTTTGCCAAACTGGTTTTGCAAAGAAAAGGGCGGTATAACTAAGCAGGTGAAGTTTGAGAATGTACTACCCGTGTGCGCTTGAAACATCGTTAAAGATATCGTTGGACTTACTGTGCAAGTCCGTCCTTGATGTGCCAGATTATTTGCTGTCTCACTTGGTTTGGACTCTAATCTGCATGTGCTTAAAACTTAAAAGGTTTAACCCGATTTCCGACACAGTAGGCATCTCTCTCCTTCTCTCTCTCCGTTTATTTTCCTTCGGATACAAATTAAGTTACTATGGCATTTCAAAGTTCAGCTAAAACGACGGGCATCATCTGACGGCCACAGAACCTGAGGCTATCAATCTACGTATAGGAGAGACCAAAGCAACAGCTTTTTTGATTGGTGGTACTGGTACACTTTATATACCGCATGGCGTTTAGATTCAAATCAAGAAGAAAGATGTGAGGTTTATTCAAGTCCACTGGTTGTAGTCTGCACTCTGCAGTAACTTGCTCAGAAGTCCCAAGCTCGAGTGTGCGAATAAGAAGAGAAAAGAGGCAGTGGCCACCGTCCAATGTCTAGGACATAGCCAATTGGATCGCTCACTTTTTGTCTGCTCTTATTCTTTCCCTAAATTCATAGAAAATCTATAGAAAATAGCGTTCTGATTTCATTCTCAGCATACATTTTCAACTGTACTAAATTATTTGACAGAAAATTGTTTTTATGGCGACAAAAAATCTACTTATTTTTTGAAAAGCTGAAAATATTACAAAAAAGGTTAACTTAAATTTTAGAAAATAATTGTTTGCAATATTTTAAATATTAGGGTGAAAAAATATTTTTTATTCAAATCATAAATTAATATAGTTAGTGGAATTCATTGAGAAGTTTGTATAGATTATGGGTAAATTTAAAATATCAATCTCCAAATTGATCCCCATGCAAAAATTTTAAACTCTCTATTGTTTAAAGTATCAACCTCCAATACTTGAACACCAATCCGCTGATTATGCTTGGCACCACGCTAGCCGGAGAATTAAAATAAATAAATACAGAAGACATGACCAAAATGAGATAACAGAAATGCCAAACAGTCATTCATCTCTTTTCAGATTCTTTTTTCAACATCCATTTTCCATCGTTCAAAAATGGCTTTAAAACAAGCCCATCAGCCAGTTCGAGTTGATTTTGAAAACAGTGCCTAAAGGACTAAAATCCTAAGCAGATCGGCAGTGATATCCATGGTCACGTATTTATCATGAGAGCTACTTATTTTTTTTTAAAGATTAAAGAAGTTAATTAACTAATATAATTATTATTTTTCTTCAAACGAATTTACCCAATTCATAAATTAATATGTAATATAATAATGCATATAATAATTCAGAATATATATTAGAATTAAATAATTTATTTAGCTTTTTCTTAATCTCTTAAAAAAAGTCAATTAACTTTTATATTAAAACTCAGCAATAGTAAGTAAAGTAATTATGGGAGATATATCGTCCATCAAGGCCACTTGAGGCTACTTCAGGTGATTAGAATGAAGAGGGGCATGATTCGTGAAAGGAGAAAGGAAAATATATAAAAGCAAAAGAAAGAGAAAGGGCCACGAAGGGTGAAGGGCCAAACTATATAAAGGACGGGAGGAGGCGGAGAGCAGGAAATACCATGAAGGCATCATTAGTTAGGATTAAAGAAATGAAGGTCACAAAAAGGAAGCAGCCATTATTTGTATTCACATACAGGAAGCCCTTGCTATGGACCAAAATGGAAGGCGATGGTGGGTGAAGAGAAACGCACACTTTCCTGCTATCAACAACCATCTTTAGACACCCCCCGCCCCCTCTCTCTCTACAATAGTGCGCAAAGCCATCTATCAGTCACAAGGAATCAATTGAAATCTACTATATACCACAAGATTACATTACATGTCAAAACCGTCCACTTGCAAAGTCCCTCTAGTCAACCTAGAATCATCAGTTTCGGTTCCTTGTTTTAACTTTGCCACGCGAACCCACATGTTGGCAAGTTCATTTTCCAAGTACGCCTCTCTTTGTTTTGACTCCTCAACCTTCCTTTGAAGCTCAGCCTCTTTGTGATCCTTCTCCAAAAGAGCCGCTTCATATGCCAGTTCCCTCCCTTTACTCAGTGCCAGTTCTCTCTTAATATCTGAGTCTGACACCCCTTGATCGGTTCGTTTACCATGACTTTCCCTCCGTCCATTTCGGGCTACCGTACTGTTTCTACGTTGGGTGGGGGAGCTTTTAGTTGCAGCCAGTTCAGCAGCAAGTTTCTCATTATGGTTCATGAGTTTGGCAACTTCTTCTGATAGTGCCTTCAGCTCAACAGCCGCAGCTGAGGCCAATCCTTTGGCATATGAACTCCCTTCTGCAAGTTTCTGATTCTGAAGTTCCAGCTGCTCCTTTGATTCTGTTAGTTCTGCCACCTTCAACTTCAACTCTTCTATCTGATACTCCGAAGTGGAAAGTTAATAGAGTCGGTAAAAATGCTGACTCATACAGAAACTATACCAATCTATATGATAGAAGCATGATGAAAGATAGAAACAATTTATCAATTACTAAAACGAAAAAATGTCTCCGAGATTTTTACCTTCCTTATCCTCCTCTCTTTTTCAATTTGTTTCTTTGTTTTTCTTTTTCTTTTCTTTTGTTTTTTTTTTTTGGGGGGGGGGGGATCTAATAAGATTCTAATGATTCTACCAGCTATTGACCAGTGTTCAAATTAGTCTCGACTACTATGGTAATACTAGAAAAACTAACTAAAATAAGATTAAAATATAAAGTCAAGCATTTCAACTGATACTTCTCAGCTACCACGGTATTGTTAGATTATATGTTTGAAATTGCCACAAGACAGTTTAAAAATCACGCATCACAGATCGCATACCTGTGCTTGTAAAAGAAAACCTTCGTTGGACTGGTTCATCATCACATTTTTCTTGTCCAGGTGACCTTCACCATGGTGTTCTTTTGTCATAGACAAATGTTGTGAATGATCTACAGGGACAAAGCTTCTTAACTCAAGTGCATCTGAAAGCTGCTGTTTCAGGGAGGCGATCGTTTCTTGAAAGCTTTCACATTCACGTATCTGATGATGCCAAATAAGTAGCTTAGATAACATGGCATAATAAGAACATTCGAATTTCATATTGACTTGAGCATGCTTTTGCACCTTTTGATTGAGCTGATCTTGAATTACACGGTTATCTGCAGCTTTAACCTGAAAATATGCAGAATAACGTAGAGCATTAGATGTAACACATTGTTTATGCGCTGCTAATCAAAATATCACCACTGCCTAGCATTATCTGAGCATTGCTTAACATTCACTCCAAAAATAAAGTTGACGATTTCTGTGCAATGCAATCATTACGTTGGCAAGAATTAGCCAAAAAAAAAAGGATCACCTCAAGTTCAAAGGATTTCTCATTTAATTGTGTCACCAGTTCCTCAACAGTCTGCAGATGAAATAACCAGCATTAACTAAGTAGAATAATAAAAAAGGAAACAAAGAAACAGTGATGTCAACTGAACATACTTGGGATACTCCTGATTGATCCATCTTATCTGAAGTAATGAAGCAATCGGCAATTTGTTTTTCAAGCAAACCTATTTGTTTATTCTTAGCCTTTATCTCATCGTTCAGTCTTTTCATCTCCACCTAAAGTTTACAAAGCAACAAAAGTGTAAGTTTCAGGCGTAGCAAAGAGATAGTGAGCCCCACACCCACACCATAACAGTCAAAAGATGATAGAAATATACTTGAATCTGATCCTTCTCAGGATTTTTTGCTGCTTCCTCAGATAGTCTTTTCAGAGCACTTGAATGAAGTGCCACCACTCCAGACAAAATCTTTTGCTGCTCCCTCAGAAGATCAATTTGATCAATGGATTTTATGCTTGTCTAGACAATAAAACAAGAGAGTGACATCTGAGAAGAAAAATCTAGATGTTCACAAGTACTACATTGATAAAAAAAATGTCTGTCAAAATGATCGCCAAGATGAAAAGCTAAAGGTGATTATTACAAATCATATTACGGGTTACTCTCCACATTCAGGACATAAAACCACCTAGCTTCATACTCATCTTTTGAAGAATGACAAGGATATTATATGCACTTGACGATGGCTACACTCAATACTTACAAGCATAAATGCCTTACTAACAGAATTCGGGTCAGTTGTGGTGGTTTTATGGGATGCATGCGATTTGTGACATAATAATTTCTGTATTGGTTTATGACAACAGAAACATGCTGCATAGCACGTTGTGTTTTCTTTCCCTCCATTATGAGAGTGGATGTGACATTCATGCTAGAAATTAGCATTTCTCTGCAAAGCTGCAGCAACAAAAGACCTCATTGCATACCAAAGGCGTCTCTTGTCCCAACAAACTATCCTCATGATTTTCTTTGTCCCCTTTGGCTTCCAATATAAGATCCGCAGATGGAGAACTTTCCGTAAGTAAAGAATTGGAAAGCCTGGATTCTGCATGATTGGCACTTTCTGCTTGAGGGGTGGAAGGTGTACCAACAGATTTTGCTCCGCTGGATTTATCGCTAGTGCCAGTCAAGGCACTTGATCCACTGTCTCGTTTCTGATCATCAATAATAAATACAGAAGTTTAAACAAATAGAAAACTAATCCTTAAAGAATGCCAATATAAAATGCATCAGTGATCAGACCACTTGAAAAACATCAGACGTTTAGGTAACAAAATCATGCATGTAAATACATTATTTGAGCTAACAAATATTAATAAACTTGAACAATGGATGCACACAAATGACAAATAAGGCCGAAGATAGGTCTTGACCTTTTGTATGATTATACGAGCCAATTAGGCTTTAAAATCATGATCAAATTCAACACTCTCAGTTCCTTGTTACTACTACACATAAAACTTAGAAGATTTCTTATCAAATGTATTGTAAATTGCCAATAAAGATAAAGGGATAATCAAAACATGAAACTGAGTTCAACGTGATGAACTCAAGCAAAGAGCCATTTAATTAAACATAAAATTTTGCTAAATTAATTTTTTTTAAACGATATATGTAATCTAAGGCCCTGCTTTCTGACAGAAACAAAGTTCGCTGATGATAATGAAAAAAATCATCATGAGAACAACAACAAAACTTGGTCCTACTAGGTGGGGTATGAGAACAACCTACTATTATTTTTTAAAATCATGACATGATGATCCTTGTAGGTTCCCGATCCGTAAAAATGGTGTTATAATTATGGAGAAGCTGACAAAACGGAGTTCGGACTGATACTTTTAAGATGAAAGTAATAGATGCATTCAATATATTGAAGGCATGCACGTAGCATTGTGAAATTGCCAGGTAATAATTTCCCAGCACCACCAAACACCCATGGAACAGCTTACCCGTAACTTCAACCAATTTAGGAGTCCGTGTTTCTTTGTCTTTTTCTCCTCCTTAAGAGAATCATCAACTGATTCAGCATTTCCCTCGAGATTAACATACAAATCAATATTTTCCTCATCTAGGATTAAATCCCGCCTTTTGTATGGAAGGTACGCCAGCTGTAAACATGAATTATAATTAAAAAACTGTATGAACAGGGAAAGAAGTAAACAGAATGTCATTATATAGCCTATGTTGACACATGTAATGTAAACTAATAATTTGAACCCGTGATACCAAAATAAATAAAAAATAAAAAAGAGACACCTCTTCCTCGCCAAAGGAATGTCTTCTTCGTGGACCAGATCGAATAGGAAATCTTGATGAATGTGATGCTTTTGTGGAGACCAAAATTAACTTGGTCAACCGTTGAATCCTGCTTAGTAAAGCAGCTTTAGCTTCCTCTTCTTGCTCCAATCTAGACTGCAGAGCAACTTGACCATCTTCTAGCTTCACAAATCACATGACAATAATTGAAGCATTCAACTTCAGAACTTGGCATTTCAAAGAATAACAATGATGAGAAGTCCAGAAAACACTAAACACGATTCTGATTTCTCCAAATCTTATTACAGAACAATGCACAGTAGGAAAAACATTCCTTAAAGGACACCCCAACGATTACAGACCAGTGTTAATTACCAAATGGTGCCTCCACTGCCAGGCTATCTATAGTCATATGGTCACACACCTCATAAGCTGATTCAGCAAAGTACCAAAACATGGACATTGATATGATAAACAAGCATACACAACAGCAGCATGGCTGAAAAACACAGACACATACAAATGGTAATTCCCACACATCAAACGGCCAGTTCAACATAATTTTGATTTATAATACTCCAAATACACACAAGGTCAGGCTAAGATTACACAAGTTTCCAAATATGTGCAAAATGACTTTCACTAACTAAAAGAGAAATAATTTTATGCTGGACTTTGAAGAGCATCATTGGATTGCTCACATGTAAAATCATTTTTTGAGTGATGGTAAAGCCAACATATGTGCAAAGGAGAGAAAACTTAAAAAGACACAATAACCAGAACTCTGAAAATTGTAATATAAGATTACCTTTTGTTTTAGGAGCACAATGTCATCTTCACCTGTACCCTTTGGCTGAACTGTGACTATGCCCCTCTTCAATTGCTCTAACTCTTCTTTCAAGCATTGAATTTCATGTTGGTATTTCTTAATAAGCGACTTCTCATCAATTATCTGTGCAGGTTCAACGTTATTGATTCAATAACATGGGAAGATAAAAAGAAAAGGATTTAATAATGCTATCTTTTCAAAGAAATGAAGGGGGGAACAAATAAAGTATTGGCACCAAAATGAAGCCAAGAACTTGATCTTATTTCCAAGCACATGAAATGGTCTAACATTCCAATCAGACACCTATGCATTAGCAACTATAATAAATCTCCTAATAACCTTTTTCTCCAAACATATGCAGGTCCGTGAGATTTCAGCCTGAGGACATTATAAGAAAGAACTTCAATAGAAAGAAAATTTAAATTCCAAGAAATATGCTTACCTTGTTTTGGGCCGCTTGTATTTCTATGTGCTTTGCCCTGTGCGCAAACTTCAACGTATTATGTGTTTCTTCAGCACTACTTGATGAAGGAGTTACGGTGCAAATGAGCTGTGTTTGAAATGAAAACAAAAGAATGAACCAAGAGGATTGGTAGTTTATTTCAAGCTTTTCAGCCACAGAATGATTTCATCTCATGAAATTATTTTTCACAAAGAAATCCTTGCATGTTCATGTCTGCAAATTTATACACAGGGGAAGCCTTACAGAGACACGTCCATGACCACTGAGTGAAGACTGTAGTAATCTGGTCAATTTGGAGTCCCTATAAGGTATGTGACTAGCTCTACCTTCTGTCAATTTTGAAATAACCTGTACAACAATGATGCGGGTACCTCAGTTTAAAAATTCATGTTCTTCAGCATGACGGTAATTATAAAATTTTCATGTTATGGAACATAATAAACTCAGGTACAAATATATCTATTATCAGTCATTTAATGATAAAACATAAAAGATCAGCATGTCATAAGCAGCTCAATTACCTAGCCTTGTTCATATAATTTACTTGTTGTGAACCTTATAACTTGGTGATGTACATACACTTTAGAGCAATGAATAAAAAAAACGATGGTAAGAGAAGATATATTAGTGTGCGAAAGAGAATGTCTTCCAGCTTCAATATTTCGAAAAATAAGAAACTCGACATTGTGTCAATGGCATTGAGTTAAAGAATATTAGCAGTAGTTGTTGCGGTAGTCAAGGAGTAAAATGTAAGTGTTCATGGCTAACTAATCAGAGGTAGTTAGTTGACAACTACTCAGACCATGTACATAGTGGCAGCGCATCGACTTGGAAATAACTAAATAACTAATTGGAAACAACTAACCAACCGCTATGGTGATTCGTGAGTCTGCGGGATGATGAATAAGAGTTAACTGGAGAACATACCAGATTTGAAATACCAATGTAACAGTCTAATAACAGTATAATTCACTGGAAACAGGGTCCCATAAATAAAAAGACAGGGTTAGGAAATGAAATTATAGCAGATAATTTCCAGTCTCCAGCCATGTATAAGTTAATTAAAGGATATAAATCACTGGCAACAAATAAGAGAGTGACACGATCAAATTAGGCTTGGCTAAGGACAAAGTTTGAGGCCTCACAGTGCCAAGAGTTAGCAGACTCTTATTGATATAAGATCCTTCTCTCCTTCTCATTCCAGTTGTTTCAGCCTTTGAGCTCTCAGAACCTGCCAGATCGATGAGGTTCTGCATGTATGAGTAAAAGATTAAAAAATGTAAGAAACAATAGAAAAATGTCAACCATTCACATAACATCTGCATGCAAATGAAGTGCAAACATAAAGTGGTAAAGCATTCACAATTACCAGTTGCGACAGTGTTACAGCTTCTCCTTCACTATTTTCAC
Organism: Vachellia pachyceras; assembly: GCA_025593235.1. Lineage (NCBI taxonomy): Eukaryota > Viridiplantae > Streptophyta > Magnoliopsida > Fabales > Fabaceae > Vachellia > Vachellia pachyceras. Next base: position 17,882 of record JANTPZ010004434.1, read on the forward strand.
CACATGGACTGCTCTCGACAGTCTGTTACAACATATCATAGAATTACAAATCATGGATGAAATGGTACTTTAGATATGCAAATGGGTAGCAAGAGGTACTCAAAGCAATTTAAAGAAGGTTACGTGCTGATGCTGTAAGAGCATAACATAAAATCCCAGTCAGTCAATTTAAACAAGACCAATCTTCCTGTAAGATCCGACAAACCCACCAGGGTAAATATGGTGTGGCTCCTGCTGCTAAGTATGTTGAAATTTGTGGACCCAACATGTCTATGCTCTGTTAGCAAATAAAAATGGACACGATAAGCAAGAAAGGAACACATAAAATGGCAAAACTCAGCAGTGTTCTTTCAAGTAGAATTGTAGAACCCAACTATGATTATCATTAATGAAACAAACAAAATAGATGAATTAGCTTTGACCAACAACCCAACAATAACATGATATATGCAACTACGTTGAAGAGTACCAAAAACAACACGTTACTTAATATGTTTACTCTTTTTAGATGTAAAACCTTCTTCTGGAAAAAAAAATCCAAACAAAGCAAAACCAAGGAGATAAGTGAGGAAGGTTGTGTTCTCTACCAGGCTCCTTAAAATAAAACTCCATATTCAAAATTACTTAAACAGCATCTATTGATAACACAAGACAACAGGACCAAATTTTAATTGTACAGACAAACAATTAATAAGGTACTTTAGAAGATTTTAAACCCCCCCCCCCAAAAGAAAAAAGAAAAACCCAAAAGGATAACAAAAAATTATTGACAATAAAACAAAACTGGTTGATCCATTACCCTCTCCAGCTGCTATAAGGGAAAGTGCGTGTGCAGGGGAAAGAACAACCTCTTCCTTTATTCCCTCAACAAAGGTGCCCTGCATGTCTATCAAGATATTATTGAGCAACATTTTCTTCAAACGGTCTTAAATTGAAGACACATTTTGTATAAGTTAATCTAAATTTCACTGCATTCAATGAACTTTACCGTTGAAATTAAATTTGTGCAAAGAAAACAGAAAAGGTCCAACCTTTACTTCCAAATTAGTTATCTGCAATAAAGATAACGCATACAACAAAATGGGTAAGAAAATTCAAAGCAGCACCTGAGCGTCCTCCCTGATTCTTAAGTTCTGTCCAGCTGGATTCAGCAAGTCATTAACCACCTGAAAGACAAAAACAAATATTGAAGGACAGTAAAGCATCAATCAGATATCAATTTATGCTGAACGGTTAGCCTTGTGAAAAAAAAATATTTAAATTATTAGAGCAAAAGAAGTGTACCTCATTGTAGATCTCCAAGTATGAAACTCGAAGGAGAAACTCTCGGTTTGGAGTCTGGAGGGCCAAAACGTTAGTCATAATAATTTCTTCCGTGAGAAATACAACAAACAGAGGCAACAGATAGCTAATATTTTAATTTACCTCTTGGATAATGCTGAATGCATCCTTCACAGCAAGAGGTATAATTCCAGGAGACCTTTGATCACCCTACAATTGTGGACTCCATGAGCATATAATCAAAACATTCACCAACCCCAGCATGGATCTTTTTTTTTTGGGAAATCAAATGATATATAATGAAAAGGAGCTTACACTACATAATAGTTACATGCTAGGGAGCTACTTTTTAGCTTATAAAATAAAGAAGGCAAAGAAGAACAAGTCCTTATGTCAGAAAAAAAAAAAGGTTAACAGATGAGCAGAGTCCTTCCATATAACAGACGAGCTTGTCAGGTTGGGAAGTAATGAATTGACTAATGATTGCTTCTTTGTGCAAATGATCTGTAGAGGTTCCTTTGTTGAAGTGAATAGATGGATTCTATTAACCAAACAATAGAGGGCCACTCGGAGGCATGATAAAAGGAATCCATTTCCCTTTTCAGAGTTCTTTTTCCAGCAATAATACCAAAGAAGGGATCCAGATCCACAGAAAATTATGTGCAAGCACGTTATACCATTCTTCTTCTGTTTGTGATACGCTATGGACCACCCATTATGAGATAAGCAATCAAAGCTTGACGAATGAGTAGTGATGCAGAAGTAACCCCTTTGAAGGTGGCAAGCTCCCAGAATCTGGAAATTCAATAATCTCTCCTACTCTCTCTCAAAAGCAAGAATCTCACTAATGAAAGAGAATAAAAGCCAAAGGAGAATTTCCAATACTCAGATATAATGTTTTTCATTCCTCCCCCCCTTTTTCTCCTCTGGTAGGTTAAGATCCTATCAGAAGGTTACTAAAATATTATGGAATTCAAAGAGCATTCACTATCTATCTCCTTTATGACCAAATGTGGAGATAGTACAATGCTTTTGTGAAGAGCATTATTCCCCTTGGTCCATATTGTATTCACAAGAACAATAATACCTCTGACTATTTCCTTATGATCATCCTTGTAAAAATTCATCAAAGTGAAGCTTTAGCCACTGTATAAATGTATGGAAATCGCTGCTTTGCATTCTTATAGAAAGGCTGCCAAACCGCAAAGCTGTAACATAGGAGCAACTAACAAATGGTGATCTAATGTTTCCTCTACTTCACAGCCAAATAAACACATGCCTGAGGAATTAACGAGATGATGTTTCAGCACATCTATTGTAGGAATGACTTTGTGAATGAGCTTCCAAATGAATAGTAAGGATTTTTGTGGCAAGGAGATTGTCCATAAGAACTTCCAAACACTATCTCTACTTTGAATAGAAGAAAGAAAATTATGAGAGAGAGAGAGAAGTACGCCAGAAGGATATGAACAGTAAGGATTTTTGCGGCAAGGAGATTGTCCATAAGAATTCCTCAAGAACAATTATACAAGGGGAAAATTAGAAGAAGAAGAAGAAGAAGAAAGAAAGAAAGAAAGAAAGATATCTTAGATGAATGACACCCAATAACCAACTCATCAGTAATAATCTGGAAAAAGAAGATTTGCAAGTAAACAAAAGGACAATTCCTGACATAGTATTAATCCATCGAAAGACCTAAAAGGATGGTATATGAATTTTTATAATAAAAGCAACACAATGAAGACAAAGACTGAAATCAAACATGATCTCACATGCATTGTATGAGTCTTTCCGCTGCTTGTCACCCCATATGCAAATATTGTACCTGTGAAGAAAAATGAAAGGGAGTTTATATACAAGTAATCCAACATGCCAGATCTGCAAACAGCCAAGAAGTTCCTCAGCCACATGTCTGATTGCAAAATTTATTTCACATGGTCGTGACAGGCACCTAAGTGGAATGAGAGAGTAAGAGCCCCTTGCTGGCTATTGAAGTGGGAGAACTAACTAGCTAAATAACCCATGGAACTTCCCATATTACTCAATGTGAAACTAAAGTATCTCATACTGCCCTAGTCTTCATCAATTGGCCCCCTTTAGAGAGTTGATCTCTTGGTGGCTATACTTCATGACACTTGGCTTGCTGACCTCACTCACAAATAGAACTCTCCACTAATCAAATACCTTTGCAAGTATAGCCTTTTTGAAATCGTTAATTGCTAGCTCTAATACCAATGGATGACCACTCAAGTGAAATGGAAACTAACCCACTTAAGTACAACATAAAAAGTATCAGATAATACTCATCACCATCAGCCATCATCAAGAAAGAACAACAAATAGGTTCCCACGTCAAGGCAATTATGTGGCCAGGGAGACATGAAAATCTACCACAAACTGTCATGGCCTTGTTATCAGCTCATCCAAGTTTTTCTCACGTTAAATACATGAAGTTCCAAACCTAGCGGTTGCTTTAGACCAAAAAGAAAAACGTAATGCCAATGGATTGCTAACATGCTGAGTCTCAAGCCACTGGGATACATCGTGATCAGGCTAAGGACTGAAGCAAACACATGAATAGTTTGCAATCTCTTTTTATTAACAAGTGAAAGGAATTAATAGTGACCAATGAAGCTAAAAAGCATTTGGATTCTACGCAAATAGATAAAAAATCTGCAGGAATAACTTTTTTAAGAAAAAAACAAGTTTATACTATAGATGTTTGATGAGCAAATTTTAGATGTCTTTGACTGTGAATGGTTACTGATTTTTATGTATATATCATACACTTTAATTTTCAACAAGCATTGACACCCAACAAATAAGTGATATGCTATATCTACAGTAAATCACATGATAACTTCCAAACTAAATGATGTGAAACTTTTAAGAAAATATTATTTCAAAACATACATCCGTAAACCAACTACGATAGAAGGAAAAGGAAGACCCACTTTCTGGCAACAAGCATATATTTTAAATTTCAAACACATGAATATCTAGCAAGTATTAAGTTGATATGTCACGTACCATTGATGCCCTCCATAGCACCATTAATAATATGCTGAGCAGCAACATCATAGACATGACGTGTAGTAGTTGTAGGACCAAAGACACGATCTGGGTACAAAAAAACAGAAACCAATGGACTGAGACACTGAGTTATATATTACTGAAATGAAAAAGAATACTTCATGAGATTGAAGTGCAAATAAAAAGTAAATTTAGACAATAATTATCCATTCTTAAAAGTCATACTTTACCATATGCATATGCTATGGATGGATTATACTCATTTCGCACAATAGTTTCTCCATCAGCGTACCATGCAATCTCCTCTCCTTGACGTATTTCTCTTGGACTGTCCGAGATGTAGACCCAGTTAACTTAAAAGCTGTACGTAGATTGAAATCTACGGATAACAGATAGTTTGGAACAGCAGTACTCACTTCAGGGGGCGGAATCGGACTGTCACTGTCACATTCTCCTTTGCCCTCTCTGCATCTAAAGGCGTACCTTCGGAGTAAAAATACTGAGGCTTACTTCGAGCCGATGAAGATGCTGGTGAGCTGAGTCCATCAATGGTGGTTTCCGGAAATTGTTTTGACGATGACGTAGTGGAAGATGATGGAGAATTGGCAGGTTTGGAATTTCTCAATCCTAATTTTTTTGATTTTGCTCCATGTTTTGATGCCATTGCTGTTTTCAGTCAAGCCTTCAATACGACAAAGACGGGGAAGAACTTTGAGAGATTTTGACTTAGCACCAAATGCTACTTATTTACAATCCAATAAAGCCGCGAGAAAGAACGAACAGACCGGACTGAGCTTAGTTGAAGTTATTAAGCTTCCATGAAGTATCGCTACATTACACATATAGAAAGAAAACGGCAAAAAACGGAATACGAAAGCTATTCTCTATCATTCTATTTTCTAATTTAAATATGAAATTAAAAGGATGGGAAATGTGTATTGCTTCGGTTAATCAGTCCATATATGCAATAGAATGAAGAATAACGGAATCAGAGAGCGTTGCTACCGGAATTAACTCCACTGTCAAGAACCTTAGCTTTCCTTTCTGGGGATGGGCAAAATAAGAACGAAAAAATAAGCAAATTAACTCCGCTTGCCCCCTAATATAGTCTAATCCTTTCTTTCCCAGGAAACAAACAAGGGCGCTACAAAGAAGACAGAAAAATGACCTCGGAAAATTCAGGGAAACATTGGAGAGCCGTGGAAGAGCAAAGAGAGATTCTGCAGGAAGCTCGAGACAGATCGGGGAAAGAGGCAGGAGAGTGGGGGTGGTAACCGAGGGGGTGAGTAAGACTCAGGGTGAGGAAAGAGCGCATCATCAGAGGGCATGCATCAATTAGAAGAAGAGGATTTGGTGAATTGTGAAAGGTAACAAAAAAACAACAGCAGTAGAGAGTTTCAACTTTCAAGTCCAAGGGGTTGGAACGCTGCCTTGCCTTGGAAGCGATGCCCCTCATCAATGCAAAGACCCCATTGTTAATGCAGACTGACTTTTCGAAGTTAAGGCGTAGAGTATTTAATTGAAGATTAAAGAGCGCAATGAAGTCTAATGAAGCAACAAAGCGTATAAGAGATGAAGATTTAAAGGAGAGGGTAAGAAAGTCAGAAAGCGGAA
>JANTPZ010004435.1:0-16432 GCA_025593235.1 Vachellia pachyceras
AGATTGGATGGAGGATGAGAGCTATGTGGTCTAACCTGAATTAGAATTTTCTTTGTTAAGTCTTGGAGTGAGGCGGATCGAGGCTTGTTTGGTTAGCCCGTTTGGGCAATCAAAATTCATTCATAAGTTTATCAAGACAAAATTCCTCCCACATCTTTATCGTCAGATTCCGGTAGTAGCTAGTTCGGTTGTTATTGACTGCCATTAAGGTTGTTAATGACAATCGGACCAACTACAGCTGAGATCTGATGGTAATTTTATTAATCTTTAGGACATTTTATTCATTAATTCCCCTATTTAAGATCTGATAGTAAATTTTCCTTAATTCAACTGTTTTTTATACGAGCTATTAGCCGATAATACAAAAAATGGTAAAGCTGAATATAATTATAATCATGTCCATTTAAATCAGTTGTAGAAATCACTTTGCAAATGTGCGTATTTAAAATAAAACCAAAACTCTCAGATAAAGAGCATACTTTGAGATTGGATGGAGGATGAGAGCTATGTGGTCTAACCTGAATTAGAATTTTCTTTGTTAAGTCTTGGAGTGAGGCGGATCGAGGCTTGTTTGGTTAGCCTGTTTGGGCAACCAAAATCCATTCATGCGTTTACCGAGATAAAATTTCTTCCACATCTTTACTTCAGAATCTGTGTTCGTTCTTCAACGGGCTATCCAAACTAGAATGCTAGAAGATTGTTCATTGAAAATTCATTGGCAAGTAGGGGAAGGGACAAAAGCCAGATGTTATGCAGAAATGAAGAGTGTTTGTGGTGTTGCTTTGCATTTTCTTTGTTGGGTGAATGATTGTGACCTTTATTTATTCATTTTGAGTTCCATCCCTATAATTGAATTGTCCTTTTCGTTCAGAGAACCTGCTTCATCCAAACCCTTTCACTTATGTATGTGAACGAATCACACTGTTAACTTCATGTCTCCCTCGTTAATTAACCTCATCAACAACTTTCACTTGTAATCGAATGCTAGAATCTACTTTTTCAACGTAATCTAAACGGTTTAGATTAACATTTTATGTACACATGCTTAGAATAACGTTTAGATTTCATGTTGAAGAAATAAAAATGTAAGAAATTTTATTTTATTTCATGTGACCATGCACGCCATCACAAAAATTCAGTACTTGAAATTAAGTCGTTTTCTGCAACTAATTAAATTCACGGGACGGATCCTACTTTTAGTTATTTATTTTATTGTAATTAATGGGAGAGAAAGAGCTTCTCGAAGGAGAAGGAATGGAGATATATGCTTATCCAAATGATAATTAATGTTACGTGTCACATGTTACACACTCTTTAAAAGTGATTCACCAGTCACGATCTTCGATTATTGGCTGACAAAAAGGGGTCACGATCTTGGATTGGCATATTGAAGCTTTGGATTAATAGTGTCATGTACAATTAATTAATGCTATAATTTAAGAGGAATGTACGCATCACTCCAAAAGAAATTTACTATTTAATGATAAAAATAATCGATAAATAATTATTTTTGTTAAAAAATTTTCATTTAACACTAAATTCACTAAATAATATTTTTCTGATAGTACATATATAGTTCCAGACTAATTCAACATTTAAAATCTGTTCTGCAAATAAATGAGGATACAAAAATATGGTAACTCAATGTTATTTAATTTAAATTCATTGAATGGTCACGAATGAATCTTTTTTTTAATAAAGAAAAAGAAATAATTCTTTTTTTGTCGTTGTTTATTACCTTTTTATTTTGTGATTGCCGCTTCGACAGCGTTGTTGATTTGAAGATTAAATTTTCGAAAAAGGAAAAAGAAAGAAAGGTGTGAATTAATGGTGTCATGTCATGAATTCACAATCACCAGTGTGCGATATACCCCTTTTTATGTTTTTATCACATGGACTATTCATAATCATAGCTTTAGTTTGTGATTTATGTAACTCATCAATAAATTTGATCAAAATTAATCCAAGCTTTTGAAAATTTAAAACCATATCTATCCTCAATGTAGAATTCACTGATCAGAAAAATTTGTCGAGTTAGTTAAAAAAAAAATGCAGCTTATCACCAAAATCAACTAATAAACCTAACTTTCCATACTAAAAGAGTTGATTCAATAAGTAAAAAATTATCTTATAATCCGGAATATTAAGAGCTTAAGTCCTAATACTTACGTGAGTATATCATTAACGAGATATTTATAAATACCTTTATAAACGTTGCTTGTATTCAAAGCCATATCACAACTTTAATTATATGTTCTTAAACTGACATGTGCTCCAAATTTGTTTTCATTTAATGGATGGTAAGGAGGACAGGATGAGAAAAAGAGTCATAATCCACAATGATGGATGCAATTTGGATATATATATATATATATATTCTTCTTATCCTATTAAGAAAAAGAAGAAGGATTTTATTGTAATCATATTCATACTCAATACTACTAGAAAAATGTCATTAAGTGACCTAAAAATCCATGTTGAATGACTATTTTCCATCAGAAAATTTTCATTTAGCGACGAAAAATATTAGCAACGTTCGTTTTAACGATAGAAAACAGCCATTTCGCTAAATGACATTTTTCTGGTATAAGTCACTTCTTTTAAATTTTCATTTGAACGTACAACTGTTTCCTTCATTTATTATTTATTGTGTTGATATTGTTTTCATGAAGTAATAATAAATATATATTAAGTGAGAATAAATTAAGATTGGAGGGTTTTTGAACTTGAAGGAAGAGACAATAAAATTGAAGATTTTTTTAATCTGTATTAAATATGTTTAAAGTAGCTTATAAAAGCTATGTACCAAAAGCCATTCTTGCGCTCACCAAAACAAAATTCCTCTCACATATTTACCTCGAAATCTGTATCCGTTCTCCCAACAGATTATCCAAACACACCTAAAAATGGTGTGGTTACGAAAGGTGTAGCTGTAGACGCTTCTTTCGGAGGATGTGTTCACGGATCATGATAATATAATTAAACTGAAGCGTGACATGTTCTTAATTTTTGGAGGTTGATTTGATTTGCATTAAAATTATGGGAAACAAAAAAAACATAAATCTTGTAATCTAATGGTATGGTATCTCTTAAGTAGAAAATCACGGGTTTGATCCCGTCGTTGTAAACAAAAAAATAAGTATGAAGCGTGTGTGACACTAATGAATGGAAATCATGAATGATGAGTGGAGTGATACGAAGAAGAGGCTGTCATTAGGTTTGTTTGGATAGCTCGTTTGGGTATCCAAAAGCCATTCATACGTTTACTGAAACAAAATTTCTCTCGTATATTTATCTCAGAATCTGTGTCCATTCTCCCAACAAACTTACCAAACAAATCCAATATCCATTCATTGCGTGTTCATGTTTTTACGCCTTTGTGGTCTTTTGCTTTGTGGCACGTGTTCCAAACATGAATATCTATTCCCACCACCAAACCTAACCCACCCACCACCACCACGACTCCTATAATTCTCACTTTGGTCCCATCCTCTCTTTCCTTTATTCTTCTTTTAAATAATATTGACACTATTGCTCAGAAGAGTGCAACGAAGTTCTATGAAAGTTTATCGTTATATTTTAAAAATGCGGTAGAGAAGTACTTTCATATAAATCGAGGTAAATATGTAAAGGAGATTATCTTATTTTATGAAAAACATTGTTGAACGGATTTTTGGAGCTCCTAAATGTGTTGCCAGACATGGTCTATACGTGTTTAGGAATTTGTTGAGAGAATAATTTCACATAAACCGATGTACGTGTATGTGAAAGAAGTTTTGTCTCGATTTATGCAAACGTGATTGCCAACATGTTATAATTAAATAATTTATTTAATTTTTTTCAATCTCTTAAAAAAAGTCAATTACCTCTTATATTAAAAACTAGCAGTAATATTAGGCAATCACCCTCCACTTTTTAATTTCTTCATCCTTTGCATTACTTTTATTTATTTATTGGCACTATACACATATGAAGCTTCTTCCAATAATCAAACTTACATTTAGTGTAATATTTTTTTATACAATTTAGTGTAATATTTGATTGCTGTCATTTTTATATAGTTTAGTTTTGTGTATCAAACCAAATCTATGTTAGAATCAACACATCATGCATGTTGTCCATTATATTGTGATCTTAAAAATCTTTCTTCTCTCTTCTCCTCTTTACATACATACATAGATATATATATATAAGGTGTGTGTATATATATTCTTTTGCTTTTGTTTAAATAATAAGGGATGTAAACAAGAACTAAAGATGAAGAGGCCTTTTTAATGGAATTAAGAGGTTGATATGGGACCAAGGATTATGATTGTCATCACTTCAACCATGGAGTTGCAAAAGAAAAAGCTATCTAGCTATATATATATATATATATATATATAATGTGATGAAGTTGATGACAACTATACTCTTTAATTCACCTTTTTCCTCAACTTATTATGAATTAACCAACTAGGGTTTCCAATCTTTTAATTTTTTTAAAAAATAAAATCATCAAAATAAATCCCCACATGCATATAAAAATTTATGAGTCATAAGATACATTCTAACATGCTCTGATATTTTAAAACATTGAGAAGTACTTTTACACAAGTTGAGGTAAATATGTGAATGAGGTTATCTCGTCTTACGGAAAAACATTGTTGAACGTGCACTTGAACCCTACAAACGCTGAACTAAACAGACTCAATGTAAGTATTCATATGAAAAATTTACGAGTGCATGTACGTATTGTAAACATGATATTTTAGCATCCCAAGTTAATTTTGTCTTCAGCAGAGTGCTTATTTGGGAACTCATTTTTCCCCAACAGTGCATGTAAACCAAGACAAAACCATATCAAAATATGTAAAAAAACCATCTTAAAATCCATAAAACCACCTCAAAATTGGTAAAACCACCTCAGAATCCGTAACTCCTTCCTTCCAACGGATTTCCTAAACACACACATGTAGGCCTTATTTGAAAATTAAGTTTTCTTGTGAGATTTAAATGAAACTCTCCCCAAATTTAATTAAAAGTTGAAAGAGTTGATTATTAAATTGAAAAAAAATAATTGAAATGATAAATAATTTACTCATTCTACCCAATTGATTAAATAAAGGGAGATTTATTGTAAGGTTTCAAAGAAGAAAATTATTTATGAAAAGGTCCTAAGATGTTGTCAATTATAAGTCGAGGAACACTATTGACAAGTGAAGCAGCTGCGATTGACAACTCTTGAGACATTTTCATAAATAACTTTTTCCATTGGAACCTTACAATAAATCTCTCTTAGCTAATTTCCACAATGGAATACTTGGACTTATCGATATCAAGTACTTTCACAGGAAAAATCCATTAAATGATTGGTTTTTTAAGATTTGGGCTTCTTTGAAGTTGATCTCGTGTGATATAATTAGGCACTAATCATTCGTCATTAAGTCAAAATTAGAATTTTATTTTCTTAAAAAAGCACTTATTTCCTCCTCTCTCTCTCTCTCTCTCTCTCTTTTAGAAAGATTATCTTAATAATCAGAATCACTCATGTCTTGTCATGGTCGTGCCACTCGGATTATTCTTCTTATCCAAATCTTCAAACACAATAATATATTTATTATGACATTATTTTAATTAGTATAGCATTCCTAAAGCCCCACGATAAAAAAAAAACAAACAAAAAATTATTACAGCATGCGAATCACCATCATCAGCCCCAAGTTCACTGTTTCCTTTCATACATATCAACTTTGTCTGAGGAAATTAAAGAAAAATCTCAGATTATTAAATTTATCATTTAAAAATTATTAAAGCTATATACAGTAAATATTCCAGAATTAACAAAAAATTCGTTCATTGATATGATAAGCGATCTTATTAAAGAGATCACGGATTCAAATTCCGACGAGTGTAATTATGGGGAGATGTGAAAACCCTCTGTGCTTTAAATTTTAAAAGGGATTAATCTCCAACTCAAATTAACGTAAGAATACCCTTGATTAAATAAAAAAATTATCTATAATTAACAGTTTGGAATATTATTGGAGTTTATTGGGGATTTGAGTGGGTTATACAATGAATAAAGAAAAGGGGAATAACTATGATTAAAGTGATCTTGATCAGGTATTCATTTTTTTATATAATTTCTTATATTTTTATCATCACGTTCTTTAATCAAAATATCAATAATAACCTCTTTAATAATAATAATTATTATTATTATCATTATCTATTGCCTTCATGTCCAATCTTTTTTTTTTTTTGGTCCAGCATAAGTATTATTCTAAGGGAGGAATTCATAGCCACTCAAGCAAAGTCCACCTCTTTGATATTGATTCTAATTTTTTTTAATATATTTGTTTATGGCGATGAATAAAAATTGATTTCATTATGTTAATTTTTTTACTAAGTATGCTTATATGGGAGGAATTCATGTTTGAGGCACTTAAGTTAAAGCTTCATATGTTGTGGCACTAATGGGCCAAAGGCCCAAGAAGATTCATGTCTCAAATATATATTTTGTTGGGTAAAACAAAGATTTAAAATTGCTTTATCATCGTTCTGGGTCGAGATCGAAGCCCACATTAGATTGTGGGGACCTAGGCCCAGTGGACCTGGAAAAACCCAACAGTTGCTTTAAACATTTAATTTCTAACTCACAGTTATTGGGCACGTTTGAGAACGCAGTAAAAGGAGTACTTTTAAGAATGTCAAGGTGAATATGTGGATGAGATTATCTTGTTTTATGATAAAAACACTGTTAACCGTGCGTTTGACTTTTGCAAGCGTTATTACAAACATACCCATTAGTTTATTAAGTGCTGCCTTGGAATCTCACTATTTGTCTTCGGCCTGAAATGAAATTTTATGCCATGTTTGATATGATAGAACTGGGAGGTGAAATTGAAAATGGAATTTATTTCCTATGTTTGGTATGGTGGAAATGGAAATGGAATTAAAAATTGGTAGAAATGAATTCCACGACGTAACCCATGGAATTGTATTCAATTCCATGGAATTGATTTTTTGGTCTATCATTTTTTTCTATATTTATATCCATTTCCATCCTCATTTATATCTCCATCTCCATTTTCATTTCCACCAAAATCAATTCCAGCGTAACAAACGAGCCATTACTATTTAAACTTGAATTAAGAATTCAAATTCAGGTATTTATTAGTTATTTCAATTTATTGGTTAAAATACAATAAACCTTGCCCAAATTATGACAACATGGGGCAAAATGATGATTAAAACTCGATCACCACTGAAAGATTTTTCTTGGTATTTTTATTAACAAAAAATGGCTAAATTAAAATGTTAAATGCTGATACATTCACTTTAATTTGTTAAAATAACAAAGATTTAAAATATTTTTTTTGTTTTAAGAAACATATAATATTCCGTACAACAAATCCAGCCAGGAAAATGGAGGGAAGTTGATTATACCTACCATGTTAATTTGTAATTACCACAAACAAACAAACAAAACAGCTAAACTTCAATGATTTCCACTCATTGTATTACGCCACCACCTAATTCCCATTATTTTAGGGCAAAAATTTTTCCCTTTGCATTTTTTAAAAAAATTAAGTAAAAATATGTAAATGTATAAAGGAGAATTACTTTAAAGTCTTACACTACGAATTAATTACTCTAAAATCCCAAGAGGTTGTTAATGGTAGCTGTTTCACTTATCAATAGTGTTTCTCGACTTGTTATTAACAACATCTTGTGACCTTATGTTAGTTTGGAAAGATTTCCAGCTAAATTCACATGCAACTCACGTAACCATTGGTCCCATTTTACTTTTCTTGTAATTTTTTTATGCACAAAGATTTCTTCTTCTTCTTAATTATATATTTATAATTCAAATTAAGATTGGGTTGGTTAGGTATCTCATAAGCCACTCCGTACAGAAATTTCTTGCATAATAATCATACTCTAAGACAGCTGGAATGCCCCCCTCTTCCTTCCCTCCCTCCATTTTGTTAAACTATATCACCTTTGCTCATTGTTGTATCCCGCCCTTAATATAAGAGTCATTTTATTTTTATTGAAAAGATTAAGGTAAATTCTTACATAAAAGTAGTTATTTATACAAATCATTATATAATATATTAGTTCATAAATCAAGTAAATTAATTTGGAGAAAAATGATAAATATAAATATTTTTAAGCAATGCATTTAATTTCCTTAATCTCTTCAACAAAAGTCAACTGACTTTTATATTAAGAACTGTAGGTAGTATATAACGATTGGTTAACTTTTATTGAGAAGATTAAGGAAACTATTCAAACAGTATCTTTATTATTTTTTAAACTGATTTATCTAACTTGTAAACCAATATATGATCCAATAAAAGACATAATAATTTCACAATATATGTTACAGTTGAGTAGTTTATTTCATTTTTTTATTTAACTTAAAAAGATCAATTGACTTTTATATTAAACATTATTGCTTAACATCATACTTAATATTTGACATTATGTTAAACATGACTGCATTGAATTTAAAGATACCATTGCAGTTTATTACATCTCAGTGGGAATTTCTTTAGAAAGCTCAACAGTCTTTTTTTTTTGGTGAAAAGCTCAACAGTCTTTTGACATGCAAGCCGAGTTAAATATAATGAGCGAGAAGGTGATATATGTTCATTTGTGAACGCAGTAAAGAAGTACTCTTATTCAAGCCTAGTTAAATATATAGAGTAGATTATCTCGTTTTGCAGAAAAATCTCGTTGAATGTACGTATAGCTTTTAAAAACGTTGTTTCAAACAAGCCCAATAATTTGATAAACCTTATCATAAAGTTAAAATACTAAATCTAAACTTTTAACCTTCATATTTTGATATTTTCAAATCTTCCAGTTTTAGTATTAAACCAATTTCTTATTTTGTTATTTCTCAAATGTCCTTTTAATAGGACCTAGTGACATAATCAAGCAAAAAATGCTATAGGGTTAAACTATAAATTTGTTTTAAAATTTTTCGGTCAGAAATAACGTTACTCCAAAAAATTTTTTAAGGACAATACTATCATAAAAAATTTTGAAATTGAACAATCATATCTTTAGAAAAAAATGATAAGGTTTCCCAAAAATATCTCCTCACTCCCTTTATAATGCATGTGTTTAGGAATCTGCTGAAAAAAAAGTTTACAGATTCCGAAAAAATTTACGAATTTCAAAATACTTTTTACAAATTTTAAAATAATTTTTATATATTTTTTTATCTTGACTTATTTGTATCGTTGGGAAAAAGTTTTTTCAAACAGTTTTAATATTCCCTCTCCCTTTTCTTTTACTTCACACTTGTCTTCTTCCCACGTGCGGCCCCACAACCTCAAGTCCCCGATTTGTTCTACCCTCCCATACACTGCCTTATCCACTACGTTACTACCATCTTCCCATCCAATCATTTTCACCTTACCCTCCGTACAATTCGGCCACCTCAGAGCTCACTTCGCTTTTACGCTAAGCCACATGCACACAATCATGCCTCAACCTCTCTCTCAGTTCACTGTCGGTTACAGCGATCAGTCAAACAAACTAGTAAAGGTCAACGATTTTTTTGACGCTGATAGTCGCCGATTGATTCCATAGTTGAGCGCCGAGATTTTCTTTTATCTATATATCCGTTTGGCAACACGGTGGAGAAATACTTATAGGTACTTTCATACAAATCGAAGAAAATATATAGAGGAAATTGTCTCATTTTATAGAAAATACTGTTGAATGTGGTTATAAGTGCTTATGGCAATTTGCCCTTCCAGTTTTTTGGGCAGTCGCTTTTTTTTTTTGTGGGCCCTGTCCAAACTGAGGTTCTGGTCTTTTTGCCAGCTCCATGCTTACCTGTGCGCTTCCTTTTCTCAAACAAGTCCCAGTTACCCATAATACCCCTGGCTGTTCAAGGAAACTCAATTTGTTGGGTATAATAATAACCTTCTTCCATTATTTAATGGGACTATGATGGCACAATGTTTATGGGCTGCCTCCTTTTTTATGGGTCCGTTTGTCAATGCGGTGGAGAAGTACTTTTACACAAATTGATGTAAATATATGAAGGAGATTGTCTTGTTTTACGGAAAAATACTGTTGAAAGTGCTTATAAGTAGAAGCATCGCGTTGCCAAACGTTGCTATTATTGGGTTGAGGTGTAAATTTTGGTTGAAAATTTCTTATCAACAGTAATCTTGCAGTTGAATTTTTTTAAGAGTAATGTTATCCATAATTTTTTTAAGACGATTCCAATCTGACTAGTTTTCCTATTAAATATTAAATGCTTAACAGTGTAACTAAATCCCTAGAAAGAAAGGTGGATCCTGTTGTATAAAACCTTTTGAAAAGAGGTAAATGAAGGTCGAAACATACTCTTAAAACACTTATAGAGAGATGTTTTTTTTGTTAATAATTTATCTAGAGATTTAGTTTACGATAGAGCACAAATACATCACTATATACCTGATCCTTATTTCATATCGTCTATGTTGTTATTGTAATTTATTAATGTTAATTAAGTAGAAAGATAAAATATTTTTAACGACCATTAACATAATTTGAAAGCCACTTGATGTTTTTTCATATCTATAACATTTTTACAATATGTTGATAATGAATATTATAATTTAATAATGTTATAATTGTGGGGAAGTTATCAATCAACTTGTTTTGATTAACCGTAGAAAATAATTCTTCAATGTAATTTACAGTTTACTAAGATGAATTTTATTTTTTGAATGTGATTTCATAAAGCTGACACCAACTGTGATTAAATATTATGAGTTTTGCCGTTTAGCTTCCTCTACATTTTTGGATGATCTTATTTTAATCCATGAATTAATAAATAAATATTATATCATTCTATGCATTGATCGTTGGGTGTTACCAAGGGTGAAGCAGTAAAAATATTCGACCTCGACAAAGTATTTCCACTTCTCCAGGTGGGGTGATCTCTCTCATCGTGCAGGTCGCTTTCTTCTCTTTTTACTGTCTTCTCCAGCAAGCGCTTCACCAGGCTCACTCCGTGAAAACCACAAAAATGTATTAACCAAATCAAATGCTCTGTTTCTGCTCTCCTCATCCTCATTACTCCACCCTTCTTTCCTTCATTTTACCCCTTCCTTTACACTTTTCATTCCCTTCCTACATTCTTCATTCCATCTCCATATATTTACTTCTAATAATCTCTCTTAACTTGAGCTTTCAGGCTTTTGATTCAATTGTCCTGCTTTTTGTTCGCTGTTTTTGTCATCTTTCATCGAAGTGTTGAGGTACAGGACCACAATATAAGTTTTTAGAATTGAAGTTGCAAGTCTGTCTCTCTTTAAATGGTTTCTTAAGTTGAATCCGTGATACTTGTACAGTTCATCTTTCCTTTTTTGGATCGAGTTTATTTTTCCTTGTTTTCTCTATTTTCTGGGGTCTTCTCAGCTCAAATTTGCTTCCCCTTGGTATTGTACACTGAATATTCTAGCTTTGTAATTCAGGCTCAAAGAAATGAACTTTGTAAGGAACCCCCTTGTTAAGGTTCTTTACTTTCTTCCTTTTATGCTTCACTTTCATTCCCTGCGTTCCTACCCGACCCCCATGAGCTGTACGGACACAACCCGGGTGTGCACTTCCTTCTTGGCCTTCAAACCTGAACCAAACCAGACGCTAGCAGTTTTACAGAGTATGTTCGATGTAATGCCCGGTGATATTACGGTGGAAGACAATGGCTGGGGTTATGTGTTCATCAAGAAGAACTGTTCCTGCGCATATGGGATAAAGAAATATGTATCTAACACTACTTTCACATTGAAATCCAATGAAGGCTTTGTGCATGATTTGGTGATGGATGCCTATGATGGGCTTGCTATCTTGCCCAACACCACCAGGAGGGCCAAAAATGGCGCCGTGATATCACTGAGGTTGTTTTGTGGGTGTTCTAGTGGATTATGGAACTATTTGTTGAGTTATGTCATGAGAGATGGTGATAGTGTTGAATCTTTGGCGAGTCGTTTTGGGGTTAGTATGGATAATATCGAGACGGTGAATGGTATTGCTAATCCAGATAATGTCACGGTGGGATCTCTTTATTATATACCTCTGGATTCAGGTTAGTGCTTATAATATTCTTCAGCCATCTTCTTGTATGGTACCTTTGTGCTTATAGGTTAGTGCACCTATATGTTTTGGAGCGATGTTTTGTTACATTCATTTTTGGTTCTAATTTGTGTTATGCAGTTGCATCTTATTTCTCTCAGAATAAGTGGATAAAAAATGAGAATTGGAGTTTATCATTGGTGGTTTTATAGCTGGGAACTAGTGGTTGAGTGCTTGAAAGTAATCTCAAATCTATTCTTTAGTTCCGCAAAACACATTTGTGTTATATATGCAAGTGCATTAACGTTTTGGTCTTTGTCGGTTTTATGGTTTTTGCTAAAGGCATACAACTCTGAGGAAGAGCATTGATTTTATAGACAGAAAGCAGCATGTTTATTATAAGTGGAAAAGTGAATTTGGATTTGAGGAAAGAAAATTTATGGTACTTTCTTTTAAAATGCCAACGGACCTCAGGCTGTTACAACTTGAGAAATCTTTTCTTTGTCATGACATGAGCAGCAGCACGTAAAGTGCCGAGAAACTCCCACACGACAAGGCAGATACTTCACATCAGCAGCTAGAATAAGTTGGAATCTGAGATTGACTATAATTTGTGCAGTGTTCACATGAAAAGAAACTAGATCAGAGGGAGAGAAGTTGGACATGTGGGGAATTCAGCGATTGCTGTCTGTAAATGATTAAAAGCTGAGATCTGTTTTGCTTCTCTTTATCCATAGAATTTGTTTTATGTTGCCTACTCGCCTTTATCTGTGAGGGTGTAATGGACTATTATCTGGCACAGTATAAATCGAACACTTTGCCGTTTTACTGGACTTACCTTGGAAGCAGCTCAATTGATTAGCTTTACTTGAATGCATTGGTTCAATGTGTTTAAGATGTATTAAATTTTTTTTTTTTGGCATTCCCTAGTTCTTATAGAGAGGAGAATGGTCATTCTGATTGTATTGTAAACAGTACACATTATGCATGCCATAATCCTGACTCTGTATTATTTAACTGCATTGCAGATCCTGGGGAGCCCTATCCTTTGAAGAATGATATTCCTCCAGCACCTGTTCCTGCCCCATCTGCCGACAATTTTTTAGGTGCAAAACAATATATCCAGAAAATGGAAATAAAGACCATTTTATTTTATTTATTTTTTCTAATTTGGGTTTAGCAAATTATTTTTTTGCATCTCTATCTATTTACAAATTAATTGAAATGTTTGTATAAGCTATTTAATACATGGGATAGAATGGAAAGGAAAAAAATATGATGTAAATTGTAATTTTGTAAATGATAAATGAGTTTTATGCCTCTGAATAGGAAAATAATAAAAAATGCAGCTACTATTCAGTAATGATATTGGGGGTATGGTAAATATTATATATTTTATTTTTTTGTGCTATAGAAAGTGGATTCTTTTACGTTGGCTGAATTAATGGCCTTTAAAATGTCATTGAAAAATTAGTATGTTGATACCTTATAAACTATAATATAAATGCTTCATCAGAATGGGAAGTTGTTTTATGGATGATGGTTGTCTCGTGCAACACCTATATGGTTTGCCTTGAAACGGAATTACTAACAATTAACTTGTTGACAATTACTCATACTTAATGCCACAAATTTTTTCTTCTATTTGATTTTTTTAATTTATGAAATACGTGTTATATGAATGGCTTTGGACTACACCTCAGACGATGTGGTGTTTTGGAGATGCCATATATCTTGATAAGAATACTATCAAGCAAATTAAGAGTTAAAAAGTCGGAAAAATGAATGTATATTGTTATGCTAAGGAAAGTCTGGTGATTGCATAGCAAGTGGGATTTTGTTACCATTTACACATGGGGCTAATTGAAATAGTTAATGTAGTGAGTGGGATTTTGATAGATTCTACATTAAGTTACAGATAATTGTTAATGATAAATTGAATTGAAAGAAATGAGTTAAAAACTTTTCACCTCTGTTGGATTTCATCCATGGGTAGTTCTTACTTTTATTTTGGCTTTTGTATCCACTGATTTTAGTTTTTGTCTTTCAGTATTTACTTCCAATGATTGTCGACCTAGACAGCAAATAGTCCTTTTAGTTGCATACAGAGTGAATACTTACGTGCTAACTTTTCTTTTGGCAGCTAATCAAGTCGATAATAAGGCTCATGTACCATACAAATGGATCATTGGTGGTTTAGGGGTTTTTCTTGCTCTCATTGTACTAGGCATAATTCTCTGTGTTTCCCTGCGATCACATTGTTTCAATGAAGCCAGAAGAAGTCATGCAAAAGATACTGAGCCCAAGACCTTTCATAAGTTTCATATTCTTCAGAATTCAAGTTTTTGTTGTGGTTCAGAAAGGTACATTGATGAAAAGTCTGTAGAGCAGAAGCAAAATGATGGTGAACCTAGCAACGTCCAGATTACCATTCCCAAAGTTCCAAGTAATCAATCCTATCCATCAACTCATTTGCACATGATTTCAGCCTAAAGTTTATATGTTTTGCATATGTTGTATTGAGTAGACAGTGCTATTCTGATGGCAAGCAAGCAAGGAAGTAGTTTATATACATAAAAGGAAAAATGAAAAATGAAAATATATGATGAATGCTAATGCCCTATTTTGGTTATGGAATTATGTATTGACGTCTAGTAGCAATTCTGGCACAACATTTTGATCTTTAACTTTTCTGTTAAGTGGGAAAAGAGGAGTGGGTTTCATCTGCTGCTGATGCTAGTTTCTATTCAGAATGCATCGATAATTGATATTGCACTGAAGGATTGATGGCGGTCATGCTATTCTGTTTCAAACTAATTAGATGGGCATGGATTTGTACCTTTTATTTATATTTGGGGAACATCTGCACTCTTAGAAGTTTATGAAAGTCCATTCATATCATGATGCTGTATAACTTGCAATTGCTTCTATTCTGGTTGTCATGTTGAATGTACTTCAATTGCATCTTACATTAGCTCTTACATCATGAAAATGAATGCCTATTGCTATTATGCTTTATCAACTGGTTTATGGATTAGTGTATTTTCGCTATGATATGTGATTGGTCTGACTTCAGAAGTTTTATGCATTTCCTTTAACTTATGTGCCAATCTCTGATTTTCTTTTACATCTCTGTACCTTTATACCATGCTCTTTAAAATTTGAATTCATGCATAATAAACCTTCCTGTGTTTTTCCAGCTCTAGTGACCAATGTATTTGACATGGATAAGCCTGTGGTTTTCACATATGAAGAGATTTTCTCATCAACTGATTGCTTCTCTGATTCAAACCTACTTGGGCATGGTACATATGGCTCTGTTTACCATGGCCTGCTTCGTGACCAGGTTTGTGGTTGTCTTCTTCTAGTATGTGACAGTAATAGTACAAGGCAAGTATCATTTTTGCTCCTTTATTAACATGTAATTGTTGCAGGAAGTTTCTATAAAAAGAATGACAGCTACAAAAACTAAAGAATTTATGTCTGAGATGAAAGTCTTGTGCAAGGTTCATCATGCAAATCTGGTAATTTCTTTGTTGAAAAAAAAAAACAAAATGATTTGGTTTTGGAGAAATCAATTTAAAGATGTCAAACGTTTGAGGCCCTTTTTTTATTTTGTCAAGGTAGAATTGATCGGCTTTGCAGCTACCAATGATGAACTTTTCCTTATTTACGAATATGCACTGAAGGGATCACTCAAAAGCCATTTACATGATCCTCAGAATAAGGGTAAGATTACTTGTCATGCTTTGGTTTGTGAAATTAGTCAATTGCATATATTTTTGGATTTGCAGCTTGTGAATTCATATTCTTTGTGTGGCTTATTGCGATATATTTGTTTGTGGTAATATTTATGAAAAGATTTGAAGGGCAATATTTGCACTGTGGTTCCAGTTGACCACATTTGAAGCTTCAGGAAGAAAAAGCTCTTACGGTTGTTAGTTTCAAAGACTTTGTGTCTATCATATTATTCTTATTATTGGAAATGGTATTTTGGGTTCACCCAACAGGAAACTAAAGAAGGTTAGATTTTCCAGATTATAGATTGGGTCCTGCGTCATAGCCTTCTTTTATTTTATATCTCAATGCATATTTTCTCCTCCTGGGTCTTGTTCCAATTACTGAGGATCAAAGAATATTCAAATGTCGTCAGATCAATTAGATAGTTTTGATCTGTGAATTAAAGTACATTAGCAACAATTCAAAGGCTTTCTACAATGTTAAACGTTGAGGGTTGAGTGGTTAGAACTGCCTGTTTCCTGTGGTGTATAGCATGAACAAACTCTGCATAGAGTTTATGACCCTTTTACCCCTGCCTGTAGGTCATTCCTCTCTTTCTTGGATCATGAGGGTTCAGGTT
>JANTPZ010004436.1:0-18440 GCA_025593235.1 Vachellia pachyceras
ACACTCGCTAAAGATGAGCAACCAACTCTACAGAGAGAAATGAAATTGGCATGCGAAGGAAAGAAAAGTAAGAGAAGGACGTACGAATCCCCACGTAAAGAACCCATGGGCCGCTTTAATTGAGAAGAAGCATAAGCATCGTCCCTGGTTCTCTTCATATCTGCCCCCTAAAACAAAAACAAAAAAAAACGACAACCAATATTTGAAGAACAGTAGGGAATGGAATAAAAAGGAGCACATGTCAATAACAGGCAGGAAAGAGAAAAGGGGCAAAAATATGAATAAGGTACCTTTCAGTTGGTTGATTTTCTCAGGAAAATATGCTGCGGAAAGAGCAGGCAGATCACTAGGAAGAAAGAAAGAAAACAGTGAATAGCCTGATCTCCTCTGGGTTTACCTGGCAATAACTCTTCCCTGATTACTTTGTATGTCGGAGAGAAGAATTGAGACAGGAAGCGAAAGAGGATTCATTATAAGTGCAAGGAAAATTTATGATGAAAAAACGCGGTGGTACGAGGAGCTCAAACTCGCTTTGGAGACAGAAGTAAAAATTTCGAAAACCGAAGAGCAATCCCTCGTATCGAAGTTGTTCTAATTTTAGAATTTTACGAGTCCCTGTCTTCCAATCCCATGCGGGAAAGCGGGTTTAAATACGACCCATGAACACCAGCCCGTTTGTTTTTTTGGGTTTCGTCCAATGAGGTTTGGGTTTTAAACTCCTTTTCCGTTCTAGGCCCATGGTTTTTCATGCTGCATCTTTCACAATTTTAAGGATGGTTGGGAAAGCTTCTCCATATACTAAACGCACATTTAAAAATATTTTTTTGTAAAATGGGATAATCATCTTCATATATTTACTTCGTAAATGTAAAAGCATTTCTCACCGCTTTCTCAAACGGACCCATTGTTGGAAATTGTGCCTAGGGCCAATCATTGTATTTCAAACGTTATTTATTTTAATATATTTTTCCATCTAATTATCGTAACTTTTGCATGTTTATTATGATAATTAGATCCATTGGTAAATTATGAATATTGTCCTAAATGTCCATGGTCGGTATCTGTGTGTGAACAAAGATAAAGTAAGACCAGTATGACTTTGATAAGGTATGGAGATACGAGTCAAAGTCATAGGCACTTGTAAGAGTACAAGGTGCTGGATCGACCCGTTATGAAAAAGCTGCATGGATTAAGTCATCAGCTTATCTCATGTGTGATCATGTCACAATGCCCTTTGACCTGAGATCATTATGGATTCCTACATAAAAGTCACTAATCTTTGACCTAGTTAAAAATCACCTTTGACCGAGTGATGGTAAAGGTTATAATCAGGCTTAAGGGTTTTCACGTGGAGGAATGTGAGTGATCAAGATGGGATTTGTCCCTCACATTAGTTGAGAGATGTTACTGGGCCCTCGATGAGTGAGTCTGAGAAATGTATGGTCATATTGTAACCAAAAAGAGTTTTCGTTTCTTTGATCAGACCACTCAAGGATCGAGAAAGCAATGGTCGGAAATAGGAGAATGATGTCATCCATGCCTCATCCTTGACCGAGATATCGCGTGACAAAAGGGACATGATGTGGTTGCATAAAAGGTTGTGTCGTGTTAACGATCCCCGAATGATTTGAGTAGTCGTAATGTCTTGCTAGAAACCGCTTGCGACTTGTGGGCTTATGTTGAAATTAGCCCACTGCCAACTTTATATGGGTCTACAGGGTCGCACGCAAGAACAGCCCAACATGAGCTTTATTTCTAGGGCTTATTTGAATTATATATATGTGTGTTAAAATTTGAAATTTCACAATGTTATGTAAATAATATTTGTGTGTTAGTTTAATATTTAATTTATTTAATAAATTAAATAACTAACATTAATGTAATTTATAAGATAAATTAAATTTGTTGGCTCATTATTTGGATTAATTATATATAGATATGATTTGATCAAATCAGAATTGCAAAATTCGAATTTCACATTTTGAATTTCAAATTTCGAATTTCAAGATTAATAAAGACTAATCTTGAATATCTTTTGAATTTCAAATTTCGAATTTCAAGATTAATAAAGATTAATCTTGAATATCTTTTGAATTTCAAGATTAATATAGATTGATTTTGAATATCTTTCTGAAATTCAAATTTCAAGATTAATAAATATTAATCTTGAAAATCATTTTGAAAATTCGAATTTTAAGATTAATAAAAATTAATCCTGAACATCTTTTTGAAATTCGAATTTCAAGATTAGTAAAGATTAATCTTGAATATTTTTTCAGATCTAAATTAGAATTTTAAAGATTAATTGCAGATTCTAGAAGCTCTCCAGGAGTTCTACAAATATTAGGACTCATCATGAGCAAGAGAAGAATAAGAAATTCAAATCTGATTGTGAGCAATAGAAACCCTGGAGATAGTGAGATGTAAGAGGTGCTAGCACGCTGCAATTGTTGGAAACTGTTCGCGTGGATACCGGTAGAGGAAGACGATCAAAGAAGGTTGGCTCCTCGTGATCGGAATCAATAACGCAAAAGGTCGTGGAACCTGAAGAGATCCAAACGCAAAAAACGCTTCGGATTCAAAACGCAAAATGTACGCCTTCATCTCCTCGATCTAAACGCCTTTGACATATACGTATTTGGGATTAGAAAATTTTAAATTCCGCTACATATACGTTCTAAAATCTGAACACCCATAACATTTTTCTCCTGCCACACAAACGGTGAAACCTTTATTGTACCCAATAAAAAAAAAGAAAAAGATAAAACCTTTATCGTAGAGGCGTTTGCTTAGCACTGGAATTGTATTTTTATCTTTATTTTAATTAGTTTTTATCCTGTAATATCCTGCATATTAAATGATTTCTTGAGAAAATAAGACTTATAACTATTAAAAAAATGTAGAAAAGCAGGTTAATGGATTTTTCCTTGTAATTTTTTCACACAGTTTTTGCCTGTCTTTTCTTATATGATCATTGGGGAAAAAAGAAGTGAACTCTAGAAAATTGCATTGGATGGTGGGTACCTTGCTAAAAAAAACTGAAAAATTGCAATCCATAATGAAAACCATGGGGTGCATCAACAGTCAAGACAATATGGTAACAAGTAATTCCCACTGGGCAGGCAATTTGTCCTGCTTCCGGCATCCGCAAAGGCGCAAACTGCAATCACCCGGTTTGTGCCCATTAGTACCATGAATGTTTGAAACAGTGCTTCGGCTTTGATAAGACCAGAGGACATCAGCTTCCCGCCATTCGAAAAGTCTAAGGCCCAAGTTCAGGTAGTGATACTCTGTGAGAACGCAAGCCCAATACCTGCAAACCACGACTGACTCAAGCTCTCTTTTCTTGGGCCTTCTTGGGCTTTTTCGAGCATTTTAAGGATTCGGTCCTGGTAAGAGAAGGCTGTGACTACACGAAGGTTGGAAATAGCTTCTGCAGTTCTGCAGCTAGCTTCTTGCATTCATCTTGAGCCTTGGTAGCCTTGTTGGTCATGCTTTGAGTAAAACCCTCCTAGTGTAGTAGCTAACTACGATAAGGGGTTGAACAACTATAATAACGATGGCGAATCTCCACGAAATCACTAGGCTCATTGTGCAAGCAATCATCACCATGGAGAAAGTTTGTATCAATAGAGACATTCTATCTCCTATTAGAGACCTCACCTGTTAAATATCACTATCATTGTGAAAAAAAATTCTCATCAGGGAAACTTTGAAACAGATTGAGTACAACTTACCACATTGGCGTCTTTGGCAAGTCTAGAGCAAACCGCTCCACTTGTATTTTCGTCCTGATCGAACCAACCAACTTTAAATGTGAGTATCTTTGAAAACGTTTTCTCTCCTGTCCTTTTGGTTAAGTATTCGCCCATGTAAGCGAAACTGTAGTGTTGGCTTATGTTGTATTCTGCACGTAAAAACTTCAGTGGACCTTTCAACTTCTCTGCAACGTTGTACTAATCCTGGTAGCAGCAACATCTGTAAATAAAGAATTAATCCGAGTCGCGTCCGAGGATACTGTCCTTAAAAGCTATTCCGCGACTACCGGCAAGTAAGTTGCGACACTCCCCAGGATTAAACGGATTCTTTCTGTAAGGATACAGGGATACAGAACTTGCGGAAGGTATGAACTCAACAAATAGAAAACCATGTGGGAGGAGAGGAAAAGGGGTACAAGGCTCTCCTTAGACTCTTATTCTATCAAAGGTTTCAAAACCAATTTTTCACACTTAGACACTCAAAGAGCACACAAAATGCACGAGTCTTTTAAGCTGTGCCATCAAAATGTTTTACGGCTCCGTTTGTTTTACCCGTTTGCACAACGGGTGCGCTTACCGAGACACTTTTCCTTTCACATAAACTGTCTCGAAATATGTGTTCGTTTTCCCAATGGACTATCCAAACGAAGCCGTCAGTTTCCAACATTAAAAAACCGTACGTTGCTCTTTGTATCCCATAAAGTGCAATGATAATGCTTTTAATAATATTGAAAGAGAATCATAACCTTCATGCCATGAAAACGTAAGTTGCTCTTTTGTAAAACAATAACGACAATACTTAAATACATTATTATAGTGTATTAAAGGAATAAATGTTTATCCAAAAAATTAGTCTTTTTAAATTTTGGGTTCCACATTAACTGCCGAAATTTCTTAGTCAAAGCTCTCTTTAAAAATAGTATTTTATTTTCATAAAACTTTAATAAAGAGTGCCAAATATACAATTAACTTGCACATAAAGGGTAAAGGAAAATTACCGGATTTATCTCCGGTGACCTTTATCATATGCAAGCTCTTTACTCCTCTTAATCCCAAATAATGTGTGACTCTTCCTTTGACACACCCACGTATATAATATTTACAACAGCTCATACCGGTAATTAATGACGACGCCAATAAACCCAGATAACAAAACGCGTAAACCTTCATCTTCTTTTTAATCTCGTCGTGGTCTGTCAGAAAAAATGTAGAAACCATGGATCCCATTAAGAATGAGAACGATGGGTAAAATGCACCGAACAGAACCGCGCTAAAACACCCTAAAGTTGCCTGCTTCCATTCTGGAAGATTCAGGGCAAGCGAACAGAGAGTTTCTTTTCTTCTGTAGCCACGTCGGTTTCTTCATGGGCACTTGAACCTCGACTCTGTCCTATTGAATGTACAGAGTTAGATCGAGTCACGAGAGATAATCTTCGACTGCTGGTGTTGTTCACGTCCCTATCCGATACCTCTAGAGTCGTCGTTCTAGATTTCTCCGTTTGGTGGAGACGAACCAGAGAGGTGTAAAGCCCGTTTTCGTTTTCGATGAGCTCATCATGCGATGCCATTTCTATGAGGCTGCCATTTTGGAGGACGGCGATGACGTCGGCGTTTCGAATGGTGGATAGGAGGTGAGCGATGATAATGGTGGTGCGTCCAACAGCTGCATTGTCCAGAGCTTCTTGCACAACTCGTTCAGATTCAGCGTCTAAAGCACTTGTTGCATCATCAAGCAGGAGAATTCTTGGTTTTTTTATCATTGCCCGCGCAATAGCAATCCTCTGTTTTTGTCATCCTGACATTTGAACTCCTCGTTCACCCACCTGTTCAACTAATGTTAGTATTTAAACTAATCTATAATCCATGCCTTTTAAATACAAGATAGAATAATGTTAAAAAAACGCAATATACAGAAAAATATATTTGGATGGGACTTTTTACATCTTTTGAGGGGACTTTCTAAATCGTTAGGGAAAAATTCGGTTTTGAAAGTTCATTGGAATGGAAAAAAGCTCATTCGAATAACCCTACTCTTTATAAACGGTTTAGAAAGTTTGAACTTCAAAATGCTGTAACTTCCTCATTTTAGCTCCAAATTTTACAAATGACCTATCATTGGAAATCCCTTTGAGTCTAAATTGAATAGTACCGCTATAAATTGACCCTATAAATTGAATAGTACCGCTACCATTTTTTTTGGTATAAACCATCCGGTATCCTAGGGTCATTGTCCGCCCCAGACTAATCCGGACCCCTTGCGAGGAGACCTTACGGTGGTAGCGAGGTAACGATGGGACAACCTCTTTGAGGTTGCGTTAATTATCGCGGCTGTTACACCCCAGAGTTCGAACCCTCACCCTGAGGAATGCTGGTAGTAGCCCTTGCCAACTCTACTAAGCGCCCATTGGTAATAGTACCGCTACCACTAACACAGGTAAAATGGGTTCACCCCGAGTTGAAGTGGGTTCGAGCTGCAGTTTTAGTAGCCCACCATTTGAGCTCGAACCACAGCGCGTTGACAAAAAGGTGGGTTAGCTCATGAGTTGGTCAGCTAACCTGTTTTTTATAAAAAAAATCAAAACGTTTTATGTTTTTTAATAGGAGGGGATGATGTTTCAATAGTTTCAGATATTACTTTAAACCTTGTTATTTCATTTTAAATGTATGTTTACTTTGGAAATTGTTGATTATATATTATATTTTTATAATGTAGACATTGTTGATCATGTTTTTCTTTAGAGATGTATTGTGTTTTTTTGAATGATTAAATGGGTTTGGTAAATTTTATATAAATTTATTGTTTTATTATTTTAAGAAAAAGCTTCACTAAAAAATAAAAAAAATAAAAAAAAGTATCACGGGCTGGTAGCCGTGCTCGATTTGCCTTGATTGGGCTGCACAGCCCAACCCTGTTTGACCTGCAGGCGGGCCAACCCGCACCCGCGGGTCAGCGGTAATACCGGTGCTAACTACCACTCATGGACGTCACGTGAATACTCAAATATACAATTCTGAAAGAAGTGAGGAAGGCAACATGGCGGGAACAGGAAGTGATTCACAAAAACAACTGTTGAGCCTAATATGCAATTTCGCCGCTGAGAAATTTCAAGGAGGTATTCTGCGTCTTTCTGCTCTCCTCTAATTGTTCGTTTACGGAGAAAATCCTGAAACATTGCACGATTTTCTTTCTTTCTTCTTTCGCCTATGCTCACGAGTCACGATGTTTCCATTCTCGAAGGAACAAATAAAACTCGCACACTATCAGGTTACGAAATTAAGCAAAGCACTATATGATCTACACGAAATTACGCAATGTAGTAGAATCAGGCTTTTGAAGCTTGTATGAAATCAGATTTCTCTCCGCTTTACATATTCTTAATAATAAAAAATGCTTATATGTGCATCATCCCTATGTTTGCGTGCACTGAAATGCGCAGAGCGAAGACTAACTACGCTGAAAAATCGAATTGAGGAGCTTTAATCCGAACTCAGCGTGACCAATGCGGAGTTCGAAAATGCCAAACGCAACAAAGAACGCGTTGAACAGGAGCTAGGCTATGAAGTTCAACTGTTCATGAGTAAAGCGTCGGTTGAAACTCTAGAGGTTAATTACACTACATTTTACGTCACTTATTATGAAATTTCCTTGCCACATAGGTTTAGCCTTCCGTTGGAAAATGTTCTGAACTATTAAACGTCATGATAGTCACGGATATCTCTTACTCAAGATGAGATTTCTACTGTTGGATCTCACTTGGAAATTCTCATGGTATTCCCGATCCTTGGTGATTTTCATTTGTTTGCTTATTAAATCTGGATTTTGAGTTCATATCCGCACGTAGTTTCTCTATCTTGAGTTTCTCTATCGGTAAAAATGAACTGATATTTTAAATGCCATAATTAGTTCTTCTGGTGAATCGGTCGTATATCTGTCTTTGAACTTGTGCTAGTAGTCTTTGAACATTGGTGGTTTGCAAGCTACTATTTCTGTAATTTTACTGCATGACCTTTGAAATCTTAAGCGCCTAAAACCCATATAAGCAAATTAACAGCTCACTGATAATATATTCTGTTATTTGACACTGAACTGGGCAAATGTCTCTTCAAGTTAGCATAACGGAAGTTTTCAAATTTTACAATGCAGTCACTAGTCCTTTAATAAATGCGGCATATTCCAAGAGAACATTACTCGCAACATTGATGCCGTATATTCTTCAACTCCGACAGGTTCTGCAACTCTTTCAATGTTTTAGACGCAGACTCTTGACTATTGCTAAAATATTTTTTTTTTATTTCACCCTTCTTTTGGGTCGCCTCACGATAATTGTAAGAATGATGGTGTCCAGAAATCTTTAGGTTGTGTAAAGATCAAAGGTTTTAATCTCAACATTAACCTTATATGATTTACTCATGACACTTTTTTTCAAGACCTTGCTGTCAACTGCATGAACTCCAACTTTGCCGTCAGTGCTTGATGCTTGCATCCCCTCACCCCACCCCCGTTTTTTAAAATTATATTTCTCTCACCTAAAAGCACAATCATTTGCAATTCAAAAGTCTCGCCTTGATATTTGATAGATTTGGGCTTTGTTTTAGATTCGCCACAAGGAATCGTGAAAGATGACGGTACCAAAGGTGCTTTAAGCGCTCTTGGAAACATGCTTGCAGAGATTATATCTCAGACAACCAAAGAGGAAGAGGAATACAAAGCAGAACAGAACACTCACAAGAATGTTAGTGGACAATCAAGTTTTGGAAAATCGGGTTTCTTTTATGTCATATCCATATTTCCTTGATTTTGTTATTTTTGCTCCTCAACATGATAATCTGGCACTGCCTGCAGGTGCTACTTGAGTTGAATAATTCTGAAAGAAAGTTGTCTCTATTGTTGGACACCATTATCGAAGAAACAAAAGCATTGCATGATCTGACCTTATATCCTTATTAATACTATATTAACCACTTATTGATTAAATATTCTGAATGATTAAATATCTCTCAGCCGAAGAGAAAAATAAGGCCCACCCAATCTGGATGTAGTCAATATTATTAGCGCTACAGACAGGTCATCTCTTATCTGTAAGAGCGGTCTTTAAATTACCAATATGATATTAAATAAATTCATGTGGGTAATATTCATATGAACTATAATGAATCCGGATAATATGGATTTATTCACCAAGTTGATTGCCCAGAAACTGGAGGGAATGGAAAATTGATTGACGTAAGATTGATCACCGAAGTCCAGAAGTTCAATATTTTGACACCCAGTAAAATGAAATGTTGTATCGTTAGTTAATGTGGAGCACATGATTATGCTGCTTTGTTCTTCTTCTTTTAACTCGGTATCGTATAAATTAAACTATTTCCTTATATTTCATTTATAGAATTGGAAACATGGATTTCAACTGTTGTACATAATCGAATCTGCAGAATTATGCCTTAACTGAGAACAAGCAGACATCAAAATTAGAAGCAACATGCAGTTCTCTTGGCGAGGAATTTAAAGATTATGCATTTGTCCCCACCGCCATCTGGACAATTCAGAGACTGTCAGGGAACTTCTTCAGCCAAACAAATAAGAACTGATGTTCAATAAGTAATCTGCTCAAACAAACATTTGGAACTTCGACGCTATCATCATACTGCAATGAGACTGAACTTCGTTCACCTTTTATGGTCTAATGGCACGAAGAAGGAATGGGTAGGAAGGCAAGGTGCTACTTGTATTAATATTTTTTTTATCAACTTTTATTTGGGCCATTGCCCAACAGGGTCCAGGGCCCTTAAGTCCCCAAAATATTATATCACATCATGTACTTCTCTTGCCCTGGTGGTACGGTCTGTCCACATTAGCACAGTACGATACACCTTGATTATTATCAGAGCCGACGATATATCTTTATCATATAGTCTTAACCTATCTGCTATCCCAAAAAATTTGGGTTGGGAGAAATCTAGGAAGGAGATCTGAGTCGCTTTATTGATATATGAAGTCTGGGTGACATTCTGGTTAATCAGTTCAATCTACGATTTTGCTTGAATTAGCTGCCTTCTCTGTCCTTTGTTAGCAACGACAGCAATGTAGATTTTCTTTCTTCACTTCGTTTGCTCTCCCCCTGTCATAATTGAAATCATGATCTGAGAGCTAGGTTTACTGTAATGGAATCATAATTTGTTGATGTAATAAAATTTCATTATAAAATTTCGTGGATTAAAAAACTAACATGGTAGGTGGCCAATATGGAATTGGGCATATTGTTCAACGCATCAAGTTCTGTGTTAGATGACTTCATTTCAATTCTGGTAGAGAACAGCGCAGAAACAGGGCGGTGGTCAGAGAACTTGCTTTCACTGCGAAAATATTGGAGCTGCTTCACTTCTTTCCCGTACCATAGAATTCGGTCACACCTGCCACCATGATCAATACTCTATTACTCAGTTTTCTTCATGATATCCGCGAAATTCATGGATTATACAATAAGGACAGAACTATTGGTCCAAAAAAGAGAGAGAGACAGAAGTATAAGCGGTTACTTTACCATGCTGGAGTTCTTTGCTTCTTGCCAGATCCGCTTTGATGGACCCCAGAGGAGTTAATGCAACATGTCGCTGGGTATTTGTATGTGGGAGCAAATTCAATATCACCCTCTTTCCAACCCTCAAACACTCCTCCTTCTCTTTCTTCTCGAAGCTGGTCAAACTGCTGCAACGCCTTCCAGTCTTGCCTTACTATCAGCCGCCTTGCAAAACTACTCTCCGACGATAGCCTATAGTTGAGATCCCCAAACCAGAATATCCGGCTGTTCCACATTCAATACTGGGGTGAGATACTTCAGTTGCACCATTTACGTGACAGATTATTAGCTATATAAAATTAAAATTAGAAGTAGATTGTTACCCCAGGGGCTACCTCTAATAATAAGATAAATAAAAATAGGAAATTGCGAGGAAAAAGACTAGAGAGAAATATAATTATCGAGACACAAGTTAATGAAGTTAGTTATATGTTGGGTTGTCTTTTAATGTTGGTCACAGCAAATGTTTAATGCAGCTGCCACCGTGTCCACACGTGTTCCGTTGAAAATTCGTGAACAAATATCTCTGATTTTAGCAACTAGGAAACAACGAATTACTATAAACAAGAACGGAACTTTAATAACGTTACTCTCGCATATAATTGATCTTTGTATCATCTCCCTAATCCCCGACCAGAACCAACCACCTACCAATCCATTTATAGACTTTAATGAACTGACTGAACCATGGCGTCTGTTTTGACAGTTTTTCATCAGAGTTATACCTGGCAGATTGTCTGACTTAGAACTTAATCTCAAATCTCCTTCGTACAAAATGTTACACTGCAAACGACGTTTCTTCATGCGGTTTGTTACATTAGCTAGGTCTATTAGTAAGATATTTGCCGTTGGATTTCATTTGGCTGAACAAGTAAATAAAACTAGACATGTGTCTCTGTGTATCATGCGGAGTTTCAGATAAGAATATGAATAGTGGGGTTTGTTATAGATTTATGTTTTATATTGATTCAGGCTGCCAAATAGATTTTAATTACATTTTGAAGTGGTTTGCTTGCTTTTTTACTCGAGCTCAGTATGTGTTTATTATAACCATGGGCAATCAGACACAGAGAAAGATCCAGATGGCAATAATAGAAGGATAGAGACAACTTACTCGTGGCCTAAGATGGTAAGGGGATGAGGATAACGATCTTCTGGCGTTGTGGGGAAACAAGTTCGCTTAAAAATCTCGGCAACCTGGTGATTTCTTCGACCTTTATCAGCCGGCTTCTCCCCAGCTGCCAAGTGGGCGGTTACAAAACAAAAACTTGTTCCCTCAATCATCATGCTAGCCGCCACAGAACCTTTGTTTCCCAGGTATCCCATTATGCCACAAGCCACCGGACAAACTTTCACATCTGAGACATGGTACTTCCTCAGCAATTCCTGCCTTATCCACACGCTGATGAATATTCCGACCATCTTCTTGCTTGCTAACATCGTATACTTCTCTCCTTCCTGTGTTTTCCATCCTTCTGCCATCGATCTTCGCCTGTGCTTGTCGTAACCCATCCTTTCTTCTGAGCTGGGATTCGCCAAATAGCCATTATGATCACCACCTGGGATCGACTTTTTCTTTGGCGTGAACCATGGGAATCCGCACCTGCCGTTTAGAGTTCTTCCTATGAGCTGGTTCCATTTTTTTGCCACCTTTGGGTCTTCCACTCCTATCACAGTCTTAGTCTTCAACGGTACCAACTCTTGAAACCTGAAACCATTGAAGCCATTTTACTCTTTAGCAAGTTTCTCCTACTTATAGAATTTGAAGGATGCATTGACTCGGATCCTTAATTATTAGTTTACGCATGCATACCCAAGAACATATATATCCGCAGCAGTCTTGAGATTCAACCACTCGTCCAGATCAAACTCTAAGCTTCCTATCGGAGTCCTACCAGCAACATTCCAAGTACCGAC
This sequence comes from Vachellia pachyceras, assembly GCA_025593235.1. NCBI lineage: Eukaryota > Viridiplantae > Streptophyta > Magnoliopsida > Fabales > Fabaceae > Vachellia > Vachellia pachyceras. The sequence goes on from JANTPZ010004436.1 coordinate 12,254, forward strand.
AGAGATCCTGAAACAGGCAATGACTTTGGTTACCATGCAATTGCATACATAGGCAGAAGGCTAAAAACCGATCATGATACTAATATATTTAATTTTTTCAGTGTGAAGAATTCGAAACTCACTTAAGTTCATTGTTTGTCATGCATGGTTCAATTTCCATCGACCGAAATGAAAGATCGCCTTCGGAATAATCACTTTCATCATCAGATCCATCTGCAATACACGTCCAACGATGATTAAAAACGTCTATCTAGATGGCAGAAGAGCATATAATATATAAAATTCTCATCCGTCCTTTTCTTCTAATTGAACAAATATAATATAGGAAACCTTCTATCCCATTCAACCCATAGGATGTCATGCCAAACCCCCTGCGCCTCTTAGGGAGAACACATGCGTGGAAACTCGTATAAGTCATCAGCTTCTGGTCGTCCTCAACGTCCATGGCTGATCTGATTATCAGAGGGAGAGCTCAGAGATTCAAGTCCTGCCGCCCTAGCAGCTGATTTACGAAGAAGCGGATAAGCGTTTCTTTTACATCAAGATGAAAGCTGCTTGCTTCTCCATTGTAGAGGGTGCTGCTATAAGTTGACCTGCAACCTCAACACCATATGGAGGGTCGTGCTGTGCTATAGAGGATTATTTTGTTAATCGCCCATGAGAGGGGTAGAGGATGGAAACATAGGGGTAGCGTCCTATAGAACAGTCTCTTAGTTGAGTTGTGCACGAGAACAAAGACGCATCAGTTTAATATAAAGACAAACAGGCAAGTAGGGAGAAACATCTTGGCTCCAAGACTTTGAGGTTGAGGGCGTGCCAATTAAATGAATGGATCCAAAGGCGAGCGTAAAAAACAGATATAGGCCTCACAAGGTTCCATCATTTGTCTGATCATTTTAAAGAGCTCTTAGGTGGTGCTGGTCACGTATGTCTCATGGATACCTACGTGACAAGGGTCGTTGTTTTTATTATAGCATGTTGAGTCAAACTAATTTTAATTCTCATACGGCCAGAGGTACCTGCTTTTAGACCCTTATTTCAATCCAAAGCATGATTGTAGATTAAATACACACACATTTTTATGCTTTTATTATTTTGGAAGATTATCACATACGGCTAGCTGTCCAGATTGCAACGTATATGTTATGTTTCCATAGTGGACATTATTGATGCATGAGTCAATGAGCAGTAATGGTGTTTGAGAGGAGATTGATAGATTTTTTGGGAGAATTACCCAAAGGTCCCAAGTAAGGGAATGCGTTACAAAATGGTTGGAAGAGGTTGTAACTGGTAACTACTTCACTTGTAAATTGTGCTTTTCAACTTGTCACTAACAATCTCTTGAGACTATTTTGTAACACATTCTCTTACTTAGTACCTCTAGGTAATTCTCCTGATTTTTTTTTTTAAATTTAGGAGCTGGAATTTAATTCAGTATACCCCCACCTGTCTCCTATTATTTGTCCACGTTTGAATCCGAACACACCTTTGCTTCAATTATTCTCTCCTTCTAACGCTGAACACCCATCTTCTGCTGTCATGTGTCGTCCTCATCATGCGAAATTGCTCTTTGCCCTCTTCTCTTCTTAATATATGCAATCTCCCTCACATCTTACAAGATATCTCTTCCCTTCCACTTATCTCTCAAGCCTTGCCAACTCACTCTATATTCATGTAGTACTATCTAGTATCTATCAACCTGTTAGCTTCCTTCAGTTAATCTTTCTTGCAATCCCTTTTGTGGGGTTTTTAGTTAAGGTTTCCTATTAGCATAGTGTCCCTAAATTAGGGATGTACCAAAAAAAAAATTACGACTGTACAACAGATAGACATTAAAGCGCAACCCTAACTCTAGTATTTTTTTTTTTTTGGGAATGATTGAGTTTAGCAGCATGTGGTTCGGTTCGGTCCACTAAAAACTCTGAGGTCAAGTTGAATTAGACTTGGTCCACTTACTAATGAACTAGTTCATACTCTCAAATTCCCTATTTTTTTTTTCATTTTTCTCTATAAAAGCCAACAAAATTAAACATGTTAAATATAGATATGATAACAAAAGTAATTACAAACATATAAAAATGATCCCAAAAGAATAAAAAAATTTCGCCAAAACCAAAAGGAATAAAATTTAATTGTAAATCCATAAGAGTATCAAACAATATTAAATAAAAAATAAAAAGCAACATTTAAATGGAAAAATATTAAAAAAATCACTTGAACATATTTCATTATATTGCTTATTTGGATTTGACTGGATTGAATTAGGTGACCTCGGGTTGGATCAGAATCGAGCATCGGGTTTGTGTACACCCCTATTCCTAACCGGAGCTATACAATGAATCATAGGATCAGGTTGTAGGTGGGTTGTCCTTTTTTATGCGAATTGGGTAATTAAGAGACTTAATATAAAGTTAATTCATTCAGGAAAAAAAATCCTTAAATCAGAAGGTTGAATATTTACAGGCTAAACATTTATATTTAGGAATTGACCGTCATATTTTATATATACAAGTCAAATTTGTAAATTAATATTAATATTTACAAGTCTAATTTTATAATTAATAAAAGGGAATTGCTATTAGATCTCAAGGAACATATTTAATTAATTACCCAAAAGTAAAATAACTATTGAGGAGCATCAATGACAAGTTCCAATATGAGCAACTGATTTTTGTTTCTCACTTATCATTTCGATTTTTTGGTTATTAAAACCCTTGAAATATAATAGCAATTCTCCAAAAATTTCAAATCAAAGTTGTAGATGTCAAAAAGTAAGTCTGTGGACTGTAGAAATAGATCGCAGACTCGAATCAATATGAGTGGGCGTCGTGTTTCTATCACCATTGGCCCATCTCAGTGACTCATGTCTCATCGGAGACCTGGTCTCCATCACGATTGCTCCTGTCTCCCAAGGCCTTTCCACATAATGCTGCGTATTTATAGTTATCTTGAACTTCCCTTTACTAAATATATATAGATATATACACACAAACATCGGCTACAAGCCTACAATATAATAATTGTACCCATACGTTGTCTACTCTGGGCACATTGTATACTCCATACCTGTACTGTACGTCTGTACCCCTATTTTCTCAACTCCGGGTACAATATATACTTAATACTTGAAGTTCAACCCATATTTATTTGCGCAAGGAAATTCAGGGCGGTGCATTATTGCATTTAATAGAGAGTGGTACTTACAGCGATCTTGACTCATGCTGTGTTTTGGTTCAAATTTAATGACCTGACCTCAACAGAGAGCTTGCCACAGCGCAATACACAGATGGTAGTTACACATTCAATTCTCAAGACTTACTGTTCGTTCTTCATCATATAGGGCCAAAAATATCATTGATTCATTCATTAGATTAGCAAACCAGCACTGTAGACGAGGTCTTAGGTTCAGGAATTGGAGGGAGTAGATACATGATCAATATACATGATGAGGCTATTGCAAAAATGAAGTGTATAAAGTCAAGCATATATAATTGAGAATAAGATACATTTGTGTAAGAATTGAAGGATTACAGTCATGGGTTGAGACTGAGGATGAGGTAGAGGAAATAGGAAAGTGAAATTAAGGAGGAGGTGGAGGTTAGAATGGATCCACATAGCACACCTCACGCCCAGACATGCTTCTGTTCACCACTATGGAAGCCACTACCCTGAGACTGAGACTGAGACTGCGACTGCGACTGCACAACAATGGCAGCCCACATATATATACATCATCCTCCTGTATCAATATATCAACGCTACGTTCTTTGTAATAAAAAAATAGTTTAAATACGAGGGGAATGAAAACAAGCTACGTATGTTAAAGAATAATAATTTCATTTGTTTAGTATTTGATTCATGAAATGACGAGACATCTCCGACGTAATTTTTCATCAACTTCCCCGTTACACACTTCCTACGCTTCAAAACAATAGTAGAACCGAGATCTGTCTTTGTTTCTCCCATAATTATCCACGGTTCAAGCTGTTTTTTAATAACAACAATAAGTACCATTATTTGTGGCGAATAATGGGGGCGGGGAAAATTATTACTGTTCAGGAATTGAGAGGTGGAGTTTCGAGTTTTGACATATAATAAGAAAATAATTATTGGGTTTAGTTGCTTTCATTGGCTGAGACATTCCAACTGTCATTAGATGGCACTTCCTCTTTTCTCAAACAGCTTCCACTTTCATCATAATCAATTCATAGCCCTGTGGGGGCCCCCCTACATGAACTTAAAATCCTACAAACTAATCGCTCAAGACAAGCTTATCCCCAAAATATTTAAATCCATTTTCGAATTTCTCAAACCTAGATTATCCAAACTACGTCCGCCATCCATATCTCCATTTGTCAATTTAGTAGTACACCGTGGCCTATGAAATTTCTGCAATCATACATCATCCAATGTGAATGTAGTGTGATAAAGAATTCGAATAAACTCATCGTTCATCACCGTCTCTGCTCTGCATCACCTCCAATAGAAAAATCTGGCTTAAATCAACCAACAGTGTAGCCATGTGCTTGCAAAGAAAAGTTTAAAGCGAGACATATGAAGATGAAATTAAGTTTCAATACAATAGTAATAAGCCTTTTCTTCATATACAGTCTATACATTATAATGCAGACACTTGAGAGAAGGAAAACATTCCTTTCCAAGGTGAAATGGTGTGTCGTACCATATAGGATAACTACACAAGTACTTGTAGGGAAAAAATGGGATGGCCAGTGTTGAGGTGTTAAAAAGACGATAAACCTACGAGATATCTGTGAGACTACGTTATGTGTCCCCTTGATGCCAAAGATGCGTGTATTTGATGTTCAGCAAGAATAAGAAGCAACTTCAAGGAGAGGTTGCTTCAAAGGTCGGTTGTAAACTTGTTAATAGCTCTTGCCGTCTCAAGCATCCTCATTTAAATCACCACCTTTTTGCAGACAAAGATATAAGCTGCATGAAGAAAATTAATAACTTCAGATAGAAAACATGGTAATCAGTTGTGTAAAACAAAGTGGCTACCAGGGTGCCTGGAAGAGAGAACTACGTAGTAATGAACTCAATTCAAGGAAAAAAATGATACTGGAAAGTGAAACAACAACATGAACAATTAGAATGGCAGGACAATTTATACAATTTTTTTTGGCATATGAGCCATTTCAAAATGCATCTTAATGTCTGAGCAAAATATTTCAACAAAGCAAAGTGTTAACCCTAGGCATTGATGAATCACAGTAATACTGCCGATCGTGTTGGAACTATATTGATCAAGTCCAGGGACTCATTAACGCACAATTCATATTCAAGCTTGTGTTCACAATCTAAAAACTAAAATATGAAATCAGAGTATTAAAGAGATAACAGGAGGATTTGACACAGACCTGGCGAGCAACCTGAGCAAGGGGATGGCTATCTCTTGAAGATTCATCCATCAAGCTAGATATCTGTGGTTCATAAACACCATTTTGTTCCTCGTCTACCCTCCTCTTCACTGGGCTCTCCTCAGAATTTGTTTTTTCTTCAGGGTTGTCCAAGGATTCCTTTTTCCGTTTCCGACAGAAGGTGTACTTGAGAAGCTTTCTGTCATCTGCTTGACCAGAAGATTCATTATTTTCTTCAAATGCTTTTGCGTCTTCCAAATCAGTATTTGTACACGAAACATCAACAACGTCAGCTTTAACACCACCAATTCGATCAGCTAATTTCATTTCATTGCCCCTAGCCAAATTCTCCAAAATGCATGCATTTAATGACTCCTTATCCCTCTCTACAGTCTCCTGCATGAATTCAAACTTACTAATCATCCTGATATTCGGTTTATCACTGCTGGGCCCATGCACAGGTTCCATGTCAGTCAAATGGGGCACTGGCTTCTTCTCATCTCCATCTTCAAGACATTTGTCATTATTTGAGCCAGATGAGCACTGCTTAAGAGTAAATGATGGCTTACAACAGTCATGAACAGAAGATTTCTTTCTTGCAGGCCAGCACCCTTTTGTTCTTCTTGATTTGTTAATGGTGAAAGGCTTGATAGATGGTAAAGAGCAAGCAACTTTATCGGATTTGTAGTCTTCATCAATGTGCCTTTTACAACAAGGAACAAAGCACGACCTGAGATAGGAAAAAGTCTTTGCCTTTTGCATTCCATGTCGTTTAACATGCTTCTTTATTTTCATTTTCTTGGTACTGG
>JANTPZ010004437.1:0-25469 GCA_025593235.1 Vachellia pachyceras
AGAAATATTAATAATAATTTAATAATTTATTTATAATTTTATTGAAATTAATTTTAATTTCAAAAATTCTTTTTGTTTGATTTTGCCAACATTATTGGATGATTTTATATTATATGAATATACAAATTTCGATGCCGCCTCAATCTGTTTCCTTCTTCTTTTTTGCTTTCTACTTTCTTTGGTGTTCAATTTAGAAACTAAATAACCAATTTATACATATTAAGAAAACTAATTTAGCTAGTCATTTGTAAAAAAAATGGATTGATTTTATTATAATATATTTTTAAATCATTTGCAGTGAAACTTCCCATTTGATGAAAATTTCTTAATATATGTATGTGCAATTGGACAAAAAAATAATAATTTAGAAGATAAAATGAATCAAGGACTATCTCTTACATATAATAGGGAGTGGTTAATTAATAATATCTTTGGCGAAAATGATTGGTTTTGAAGAGAAAGGTAAAGTTTAACTAAATATTATTCTATAATTATGTCCCAGCTTGGTACGGTCAAAAACTTGATAGAACACTTGATGGATGCCCAACTCTTTTTTTTTCTTTTAAGGAAAATTGATTTATTAAGGAAAAAATAAAAGGAAAATAGGCCTAGCTACATGACCTTAAAAGAGTTGTGGTGCTTTAAGTTAATGAAAAATTGCTATAAAAAGTTGGTGTTAGTCTTTGTCGCAATCATGAAAAGTTTTATAAGTAGGATCCAACTTACTAAAGTTGGCTTTAGCTTCTCTTTAAATATCATATCAGTCAATAATAAAGGATGTGGTAGCAACCTAAGAAATTGTTTAGAAAAGGTCTATCATGTATTATACAACATTATCTTAATCATTTAATAATTGACTATGTTGTGAAGTGATCTATTAGATCACTACCCTTTCAACATAATAATTAAATAGATTACACAACTAAGACAAGATATTTAATTAAAATAAAGAAAATAAACATTCTCTGTTTTTTTAACCATAAGATCAGCATTTATCTTCGGATTGAGAAAATAACTATAAGCATAGGCAGACCTACTTGGTCCCCACCGGGTGTAGTTGCACCCCTGACTTCCAGAAAATTATATATTAGTACTATATGATTTATTTTGCACCCACTCATTTGCTAATTTTGAATTCACTGAATTTTCGCTCAAATTCTTTTCAAGATATATTAAAAATTCTTCTTATTTATCTTCTCAAAAAATAGTTTGTACCCCTGAGTCAGGGTCCTGAGCCCGATACTGACAATATGCTATCCAATTTCCATAGTCCCATGTCTAATTTGTCCCATCTTTAAAAGTTTTAAATTTGTTTCCAACTGTTTAATTACATTTACTTTGTTCAATTTAAATGCTTCTCACTAAATAGTGCAAGCACTAGCTAGAGGTATCACATTTCACAAAAATTAATCCAACTCAATTTTTTAATGGAATATATATTACTATATACAGTCTGATCAACTAAACCATTTCATTTTAAGTAATTATATTCAAACCAAGTAATACGCACAAATCAAATGAAAAGGACAACATTTTGTAATTACTCACATGGATTGCTAAAATGGCGATATCTAACATCCATAGTGTTAGATCCCTTTATTTACATAAATGGCAACATGATCAAAGAATAATGTGTACGTAATTTTACCTTTAACGCTACCTAAACCAAGCCAAATCACTTACACTAGGACTATAGTTCAAGGTAAACCTAATAAAGCAATCTAACAACAAAGCACCAACTCTACATATGATCATACACAAGTAATCAAAATCAACGCTACAAAAAAATGGCTTTCAGAAAGTCGTCACTGCTGAAGGTTTGTGTGTGTGTTTGTGTTATTCTGTATTATTTGGTAGGTGACATGCGGTATAGCGAGGTGGCTACATGTGGTGCAGTTGAGATGGATATACATGGCTACATATGATGTGTAGGGACTTGTGGTGATGTGGCAATTGTTGGTGAGGTAGAGCCAACCAACAAGTGATCATTACTACAAAAGGTACTTTTTACACCCTATTTTGAACCCATTGACGCCCTTTTTCAGGGAGCGCATATGTGAGAGAAGTAGAACTTTAGGGCCTACGGCGCCCTATATGGTGAAAGGCGCCGGAGGTATATATTTTTTTAAAAAAAAAATTCTTTGCAATTTTATTTAACCCCTTTACTGTCTAATTCAGTTTACAGTTCCATTTTATATATCAAATCAAGGCCAAACATAATAAAACATATCAGGATTACATTTTTACTAAAGCAAAACATTTTAACTCATTTGTCCCTATAGGATCCAAATGGACTAAAATAATGCTAATGAAATGAACCAAAACTCTGTGACAATAACTTGAGCAGAAAAGAGTAAGATTGCATATGGAACCTGTAAACAACCAAGTTATGAGTGGTTGTATATCCTCTTTACTAGTTGGAAATGAGAGAGAACAATCACTAATGCCTACTTCTAGCAAGAAAGCTCATGCAAACTAGAAAATAGAACAACAACAATGAAAAGATAAACTCTCACCATCATAGTAAATGGGTGATTTATTATAATGAGAATAAGAAGACATGCAAGCAAGATTAAAACAAGAGACATGCATGCACAACGAAATGGTGAAATGGGGAAGAATCTAACCTGCAAGCCAATTCGAGAACTAGATAAGAAGAAGACAGCCGACGAGACGACGACGCTTGAGCTTTCTTGGTGAGACAACGATGCTTGGAAGAATCTGGACGCTTGGACGAGGTTGGGCATAGCAATGCTTGAGCGAGATTGGAGGAGTGCACGGGAGAAGGGAGAAGAGAGAAGTTGAGAAGGGGAGGTGTGGTTGGTATGCTCTATACATAGGGGAGTGGTGGTCTGCGCGCTATCAATGGATGTCTTATCGTGTCAGAAGGGCTTTTGGGGCCCTATATGTTGAATAGAGCGTCAAAAGTGTGACTTTTGGCACCCTATTCAACATATAGGGCAGCAAAAGTCACACTTTACGCACCCTATCTTAAGGTGGGGCGCCAAAATGTGACTTTTGGCGCCCTATTTAACATATAGGGCACCAAAAGTATACCGCCTCCACTTTTTACTCCCTTTTTTTTAAAAAGGGCACGAATTTGAGTAGTAAAAACTATACTCTGTAGTAGTGGATGTGATGGTCGTCAATGTAATTATTATTTTTTAATAATTATGAGGTTGTCGCCGCTGAAATTATAGTTTCAACCGTGACATCATATGTTGCCACTAAAGGTATACTTTAAATAGTTACTTTTTGCTGTCGAAGGTAAAAGTACTTTCGTATTTTTGTCACCAATAATACTTGCAGCAACAATTGTTATGATAGGGATTTTTTTGTGGTGACAAGAGTCTTTCAATAGCGCCATTGAAATTCAATTTTTTTGTAATGTGAACAATGCACAAACTTGTGCATGGATCTTGTACATAGCAGTTGGTTGATGTGTTTGAGCATTTTTGAATCAACATTTTAGAGAATTGAACTTGTGTTAAATAAGAAAAATGTCAGTTGAAGCATTTTGATATATGTTTAGGGTAGTTTTTGCCCGAAATAACTTTTGAGGTAAAAATAGCTTAAAAGTTGAAGCCTTTTTTTTTTTTACCCTCTGAACTTTTCATGAATATGTTAAACAGACGTTTTTATAAAGTCAATATAAACATAAATTACATATTTCTACCCTAACTTCAATTTACAAAAGTTATTGGAATAAAAGTTATTTTTACCGGTGCCAGTTCAAATATTTCTAATAAGAGAAGCATCAAAAGTTCACTCTACAGTATTTTGCCCTTCAAAACATTTCTGACGGGCTCTTTGAGAAATCTTTTTATCATAGATTTGAAAATAGTGTTTTCAAGGACTAGTGTGAACACGTTTGAATATGGATTACTCCTCCAGCCTTGTTTGAGGATGAATTTCTTACTTTTATTTTTACATCATATCATTAAACTTGTTATATGAATTTACAATATTATTACATTATTACACGGACTTTATTCTCATAGAATATAATGTATATTAAATTGGAATAGAGTTTAAAATTTGTTGAATTTTAAAGCAGAATTAATGCAATTTAAATTTTTTATTGGTTTATGTGAAACATAGTAGAAACTTATAAATATGAATAGATGTGTATTTCTTATTACATTTTTTAATTGAATTTCCCTCTTAATGAATCCGAATTCCAAATCCATTATCCCACAAACTCACAAGGCTTGTTGCATAGAATTAAGTTGTCATTGTTAGATGGTTAAAATGTGTTAATAGCTTAGGGAAGGTACTGGGAAAGTGACAAGTCATAGGCCACGAATGAGGGATGAGGCACACACACAATATATATATATATATATTTGTGAATACGGAAAATTGTACTCTCACTCTCTCATATTAATATGTAAAAACTAGATAAGTAATTTGAAGATATTAATAAAATTAGTGTATAGATAATTAGCAAAGTGGTGACAAGAAAATTCATTGAAGAGAATAAAACTAAGTGAATAGGTTAAACAAAATAGCTCAAATGAATCAAATTAAATGAAATCATTAACTAGAAATGGACATCCAACAAAAAATGTCCTCAAGCCTCAACCAATCAAATAATATCAAAATTATTGGGCCCAAAAGGAACTCAACAAAGGCTCATGATCCGTACTGAATACTAATAGTAAGTGTAAATATTTCAACAATCTCTAATGTAACTAAGTGTGGCTTTATTTCACATTCCATGCTTCAATATTATTTTTGGCAATATATAATTGTAAGCTGAAAAAAATTAGTTAATTAATCCTTCCAATCCTTAATATAATAACTAATAACTAATTTGCGATGTTAAGAAAATTATTTAAGTTATTTATTTATAACAAATGTGTAATTGTTGACAAAAAATATCCTTTTAAATTATGTGCATTGTAATTACCCTTAATGAAAAATCTCTTGTGATATACAATTGATATGGAGCTTTGCAGGAAATTATGGAGGTAAATTGGATTATGGTTTTATATTTGGGATCAAAATAAACCAAGTGATGTTTCCTTGCAGGATTAAGTGTTACTTCTGAATTTTCTAATTAACCAATTAGTTTTTAATCATAGAGACTTTATTGAAAATAAAAATTGGTCTTGATAATTACCATAATTGAATTACACTAAGAATACTGGCTGTCACATGGCAGGTGCCTTCAATTTTGGGTCACTGTCAAGCGATAAAGGGACACTTCTCAATGATTCAGCTAGTCCCCACTTTCATAATAATACAGTCCAAAAGCTCAATCTACCACTACACTTTTAAAATTAACGTTTGTTAGCTTTAGGAATACCTATGATCACTCAAAAGCACAACATTAATGCATGCTCTAATCTTCCATCTAAATATTCAAATCCAATACCATCTACCTCTGGTATTTTAAATAAAAGCTAGATAAGGGTTCGCATTTTCGTAAATATAATATCTTAATCCACTTTATTTTTGAAATTTATAATTTCTTTTTCTAAAATATTCTTATTGATGGTAAATGTTAAGCCGTTCTATCAAAGGATATTTTCATTGTATGTAATTAACAAATGTATTTTAAAAAGTCAATCCAAACTAATTACAAATAACTAAATATTTTTAATATTTTTAAATTAGTTATCTAGCTCTGGAAGGAGCTACTCATTGTCAAGATACCAAGTTCATAAGCCTTTTATAGACACTTACATACACATTTTCTTAATTTATTTTTAATAAATGTGAGACTATTTTTTCGCCTCATACTTAGTTTGTGTTAGGGAATTCTATTGGGAGAAAGGAGTTTACAGATTTCGAGGTATTTTGCAGATTTCAAAATGGTTTTACAGATTTTGAGATGGTTTTTATGAATTTCGAAATGGGTTTTACAGATTTTGAGATGGTTTTTTTTTTGCTTATGCGTACCATTGGAGAAAAGATGTTTCTAAACAAGCATTTAGATGCTAATCAGTATTTCATCAAGTATAAGTTCAGTATTTGCTAGCAAAATTGTATACAGTTAAAAAAAAAGAATGATAAAACTTATCACTAACAATATGATAGCACATACCTAAGCCATAACCGTTGATCAAAAACAGTGAACTTCCATGCACTTGAGCCATTGTTTCATGCTTGTTCCTATTAAATACTTAAGTTCTAATATCTTTATACTAATGCTTGAGAGAGTATATCTAATCCCAAAAGGATCGGCTTGACTTTATTTAGTTTCAAGCAATTTTTTTTATTTAGAAGCTACATTGAACTCCAATCAATAGTTCTGTCTTGCTCAATCCAGATCAGTTGGAGTTAAATATCGCTTTCGATTCTGAATATTATATGGTTTGATTAAAGGGAAAAAAGACATACTATACTTTATTTTCTTATAAAATTGAGCAAAAAACATAAAATTGACATAATTTCTTAGTTCAAAAAACATAAACTTGACATTATTTTAATCCAATTTTATAACTTTTCCTCAAAAATCAATTACTTTGTTTATAAGTTGTTGTTTTTTTTTATCAAAGTAGATAGTCTTTTTTTCATTGACTTCTTATCCAACATGTGTAAAATACCAACCACCTTACTACTTATTAAAAAAATTCCACCGATTACAGTTTTTACAATTTTTCAACCGTGATTGATGGAGAAAGGTTTCTGTAGATCATGCTACTTCCTCAGCTTCTTAATACATGAATTAGATCCATTTAATTCTTTATATAAAATCTAGTTGACTTCTTTTATTGAGAAAATTAAGGAAATTCAATACATTACTTAAACTATATAATTGAACTATATAATTGTGTATATAAATACTTTTTAATAATGTATTTAACATTTTTAATATTTTTAACAAAAATCAACTGAATTTTGTAACAATTGATGAGAAATTTACAAAGTAGTTGGTTTGGAAAGAAGTGTGGTGAGAGAAAGAGAAAGCAAGAAAGTGGTTTCTGTTGTGGAAAACAATCTAGATGCGACGTTTGCTGGATAGCCCCAACGTCTGTGTCACTTCATTAATAATCATCTTCACAAGCTCCTCCCTCCCTCCCTCTCTCTCCCTCGTATGCCCCTCCCTCCCTCCTCCTTTGATTATGATTTTCTTTCCTTCAAAAAGCAAATCAAGTAAATACTTTTGTAATTAAACCAAGTGTCATTCTTAAGTTTATTCCACATTTATCCTCCTCCTTTTATTCCAGAGGGTCCAGTGTTGGAGGGTGAAAAAATAAAGAGGGGGAAAAACGAAAAGAGAGAGATGTTCAGACCCCACATAATAATATAGTCATGGTTTCTTATGAAATAACAGAGAATTATATATATAAGCACACTCTTTCTCTCTTTTGCAACTTGGCCTTCATTTCCTGAATTCTCTTTCAGTTGTGATAGGAGGAAAAGAATTTCCCAGTTTCCTGAGAACTGTGCTCCTGCTTGTAACTCTTTTATCGCTTTTGTGCGGTTTCCCCTTCTACAGGTTAGTGAGCAAAATACTGAGACATCCTTTGAAATCCCATCTCCAATGCTTCAACTTTTTTGGGTTAATCCCACTTTTCGATGAGCCTCAAAATGAAAACCCTTACCTTTTGCGGCTCAAGCCCTGTTAGATTGGATTTTAAAACTTCCATGAAAACAAGTTGAAGAATCTTTGATCGGCCAAGTTTATCTATATGTTTGTGTTTCCTCTTTGAGATTCTCCAAAACTAGCTCATAAATCCAAGGGTTTAGTTACCCATGGCTTTTACTTCTCAAAAATCGATTCTTTTCTTCTGGGAGTGATCTCTTGATTCTGCTTGAAAATTTTGCTGCTAATAATAAGGTAAAAATTAAAACTAAAACTATAGCTTAAGCATAGTTTGAAAAGAGAATGGAAGGAATTAATCTTGAGCCAAGTTTGTGGATGTAGATGTTTTCTCTCAAATTCTCCAGAACTAGCTCAAAAGCTCGAGACAGTTTAGTCGTGGCTTTAGTCTTTTTAATTTCTTGTGTAAGAATCACTTGATCTAGAGCTTGAAAATTTCACTGTCAAGTATGTGAATGTTGTTTGGAGCTTCTTCTCTTCACTGATTCTTCCTTTCTCTGATTCTCTTGATGATGATAAATTAAAAAAGCTTTCTTGGTCGATGAGCATATATGGGTTTGTTTGTTTGTCTGCTGTTGATTCAGGTTTTTGGTTGCGAGGTGGTTGATTTGAGGCCATGGCGTTCCCAAATAGTAATAACCTAGGCATTTTGGATTCATCATCTCCACAGAGAAAGATGGGAAGAGGGAAGATTGAGATCAAGAGGATTGAGAATACCACAAATCGCCAGGTCACTTTCTGTAAACGCAGAAATGGCCTCCTCAAGAAAGCTTATGAACTTTCTGTGCTTTGTGATGCTGAGGTCGCCCTCGTTGTCTTCTCCACTCGTGGTCGCCTCTATGAATATGCCAATAACAGGTATCTTTATATCTTTGTGTGTGTGTATTCTTCTCCCTTGCTTATGTAAATGGCTGCTTAGGGTTTCAACTTTTTCAATCCTTAAAATTCTCTCTGGGTTTCTTCTCTTTTCTTTCCCACTTTCCTCTTAAATCTACCTCTCATAAATCTGACGATTCAAAATTTTTCTCTTTAATTCTTGAATGGATCTCATAAGGTGTTTATCAGAAATTAATAGCGTGAAAGTATAGCTCTGTTTTTCTGCAAGAAAGATGAACTTGTCTCTTTTTATCATATTTTCATGATTATTTAAGCTCTCTTTTTGGTAAATTCCATAGATCTAGTGGAATGGATCATATAGATTTAGAATTTATATGGCTGAGAGTATGAAAAAAAAGGTAAAGATTTGAGAAGCTTAGTATGAAATCCAGTGTGAGATCAGCCTAATTTCCTCCATTGTTAAAAAGTTTCTGTTTACATCTCTCTCTCTCTCTCTCTCTGGTCTCTAAGGCCTAAAGGCTAAAGCTTTCATCTTTGACAATTCCTTAATAACCCATATCACTAGTCACCAGATTGGTCAAGAGCCAGTACTGCAGAATTTCAAGAAATACATCAAATTGAAAGGAAATAAAACAACTTTTTTTGAAAATTTTGAAAATAAAATAAGTGGGTCTTTAGGGTTTGTTTAGAGTATGCAGGGAATTTTCTCAGCATCAGCTAAGAATAATCCATGCCCAGATTGAGAGAGATTTGCTATTTTAATCAAAATTTTCCAGAAATCTCACCTGCACCACCTACGTGTAATTCGGGTCAAACTTAACCCTAAAGATTAGGGTTTTCTTTATCCAAATGACGATGATTCAGGTTAGGTTACACTTAATCAAGCAATAAGAAACACCACCTACCCGTTCCCCTTTATATTCCTTTTTCTGGTTTAGTTTCTTGCCAACCAATCAGAAACCTGTGAAACCCTTTTCCAATAGAGAAAACAAAATATGAAGTTAGTTGGCAGTTTCTGGTTTAATTTGATTATATTGCTTTTCTGGCTTTCTGGTTAGGGTTTGTAGAAGGTCTCTAATGAGTAGGGTTAGAGAGAATAGGATTCTCTTGTCTCTTGGTCGAGAGAATCTTTGGTCACGTCACACACAATTTCTCAGTTTCTTGACTTCTGACATGAAAAATGAGTATAACGTGCCACGAATAATCCCTAAAACCCTTATTTGCTCAAGTTTTCTTGTTTCTCTCCCCTTTCTTCGTTCTTCTCTTAACCCTCTCTCTCTCTCGCGTCTGATTTTGCGCTTTCCATGGAGTGAAAAAAAAAAAACACTTTTACGAAGACAGTCAAAATGTGAAAATGGAGGAGGGAAGAAGAACCAATAAGAGTGAGACAAGTGGTTCATCATAATTGCGTTCACCATTGTTGGTATCACTTGCTGAGGTATACGATTTTTCAAAGTCTGTGTGTTGATATTTTTGTGAAAGTTTTGGACTCACTCTTCAAACAGCAGCAAACATAGAAACACAAGATAATAATGGTGGTGCTTGATGTGCTTCGAACTTTTAGATTTTTCTTTATCCCCCCCCCCCCTCAAAAGTGCAAACTCTTTTTATAATTAATTAAAATGTTTGATCTAATGTAAAATTGAAGTTTCAAAATTTATTAAGAGGTGTCATCACTCATCACCTTTTGTTATACATAGAGTTTGATTTGCTAAAGGGTATTTAAGAATGAAAAAGTACTTAAAATCACCTGTTTTGAATGTTTTTCAAGCTTAGTTTTGTCAATGCTTTTTTTATTACATATATAAAATGAAGATACTCTTGCAAAAAAGGTATTACTTTTTGTTTACTATGTGTATGAAACGAAAAATATGTATTAAGGCCAATCAAAATAGCAAGTTTTTTGCAATTCCTTTGAAGAAAAATGCCATCGAACAACCAATTAAGAAAACTATTAAGACTACTTAAAAATATTTTTTTCATAATAAAGTCTAAAAAATGATTTTTATGATTAACTATTAACTAACGGTAGGTTCCAGAAAATATTCACTAAATTACATATAAAGTTTGATTTTCAATTTTAATGGATGAAATAGAGTCAGAGAGAAGTCAAAAAAATGAAATGAAAACGTACGGAAACTGAGAAGCCAATGGGGGAGAGTGAGTGTATTAGCCGTACGACTACTGATATAACATCTGCGATAGCAGCAGCAGAACCTGCAAGTGACCTTCGAAATTAAAATAAATCATGTTTTATTTCATAAAATCAATAAATTCCAAGTCACATGCAGTGTATATATACGCATATCCAAAAAAGGATTGTATTTGAGTAATGTGTGTTTGTTAGATCGAGGTGGATAATGAAGTGAGGTTGAGGATAATACGATTTTCTTACTATTATCCACTGTGAAATAAGGATCCTCAAAAACAACTAGTTCTATAAATGGTGTGAACCAATAGTATTGTGCCAGCGTGGCAGACGCAGCCGATCAGTGGCTCGACGATATTAAGGTATCAGCATAAATAATCAACATGCATAACCCTAAAAATAGAAACACAAATAAATCTACCATTATTTATTTTGTTCACATCACATCGAGTCAGATTTTTTCATTCGAACGTTATAGGTATGTGTGTGGTTCAGATAACATAGTGAGGTCATTGATGTTACTTTGGAAGAAATGTTACGTTTTAAGGTTGGAGAGAGTTGAAAGATTTGACCCATATTAATCTCTCCTTCTTTTACGTCACATTTAATTCAATCATTTTTTAATAAATCATTTAATTCAATTCTCGCATGTTTAAGGGGACAAGTCTTCAATCTTTTGGGTGATTTGACTATGATGTGTGTATTATAGCTATTAGCTAGCCTTAGTCATGAATCAACGTTCTTATAAATGCATAGAAGTTTATGGAAGATGGTGATTTGATTGGTTTTCTATCCTAGGCTCTAATAAGTCATTCTCAATTATTGAAATTTCTAATTTTTAATTAATTTAATACCACATTTATTCCTTAATATAAAATCAAATTTACTAATTTAAAAATATTAAAGAAGTTAAGTTAGTTAGTTATTCAACTGTAGCATGTCTTACCTAACCTCTCAACAATTATGTATATTAATAATTATGTATCAGTTTATAAGTTAAATAAATTAGTTTTAAGAAACTTGATAAGTATAAATACTTTAAAGTAATTTATTTAGTTTTGATCTATTCAAGTTAGTCAAATAAATTTTATACTTGAAGGTACTAATTTATTTTAGTGTGTTTTCAAAATGATATTGAATGAATATGCAGGAACAACACATCCCCTCCTGAAATAAGTGGAAGATTTATTTTGAAGCTTTGAGAATAAAAAAAAGGAGAGATTAAATCTACATTAACTTTCGCCTTTCATGAGCTAACATTTTGGTTTATTGATGAACCCAAACATGAACCTACTTACATGTATATATGGGAGCTGAAGAAGATCAGAAGAAAGCATATGAAATTTCAAATTGGTTTTAATGAGTTGATGATGAGATAAGAAGGATTAATGAGGAATGATTTTTGTTAATGATGAGCTAAGCTAGGTCTTTAACTAGAGAAGGTACAGAAAAATGGAATTAGTATGATGTGTGTGTGTATTGTAGTGTGAAGGCGACAATAGAGAGGTATAAGAAAGCATGTTCAGATTCTTCTGGTGCTGCAACCACTTCTGAAGCTAATGCTCAGGTATGTATTCTATTTTCAAACAAATTATAATATCTATATCTCTGCATATATATAGTTAATTTTGTGTCCATCTATGAGGGAGCTTCCTAAATTATACACATACACATAGTGTTAACTTTGAGAGATGAATGTATAATGACAGTATTATCAGCAAGAAGCTGAGAAACTGCGAGCTCAAATTAGTAACCTCCGCAATAACAACAGGTACGCACCTTCAATTATTTAGTTTCCTCTCTCATCAATTCTACATGTGTGTGTGTGTGTGTGTCACAGTGCTTTGCTGTAGTTCAAGTGTTTTGATGAAAATATATATTGCAGGCAAATGATGGGGGAGACTTTGGCAGGCTTGAGTGCTAGAGATCTCAAGAACTTGGAGGGTAAGTTAGAGAGAGGCATTAGCAGAATTCGTTCGAAAAAGGTATCTTCTTCAATCCTCCCTGTCTCTCTCTCTGTGGATTTTATAGTATAACTTTTCTGACCATTTTTTGTCTTCTTTTATGGAATTTCCCAAACACTTCTTGCACCAGAATGAGCTTATGTTTGCAGAAATTGAGTACATGCAAAAGAGGGTAAGCGCTTTACTTGCCTTTCACATATTTACACCAGCTTGATCTCTCGCTCTCTCTATATATATATATAGCTGCATGATTATTGGAAGGGATAAAAAATGCAAGAATATAATCCCAATAATAATACTGTAATGTGCTCAAGAATCCTTTCAAACCCTACCTAGCAGACAAGTGGCGAAGGAAATTTTCCTTCGGGATTGTGTGGTGGGTATGTGCTGTGCCAATTATAAGACTCTATTCTGTTAAACTTTCAAGCGCATTTTGTTTTGTCTGCTCATTATTTCTTGTGTTCTCCAAGTCTCTCATATTCTTCAACTGTAAACCGCAGGAGGTAGACTTGCACAATAACAACCAGCTTCTTCGAGCTAAGGTGTATATATACACATATATCTACAGACATACTCTCTCTATATATATATATATATATATATCTACTCACAAGCATGCATGATCAAAACATGTAGAGAAATATGAAAACTTTCGGAACGTAATATAATGGTTCATTTCGTTTTTGGTGGTGGTGGTGGTGATGCAGATAGCTGAAAGTGAGAGAAACCAGCAGCATAACATGAATGTATTGCCTGGAGGATCAAGCTATGATGCGATGCAGTCTCCAAGTGAGCATCAATTTGACTCTCGAGGTTTCTTCCAAGTCACTGGTCTACAGCCTACTAATCACTTCGCTTCCCAAGACCACATGTCCCTTCAATTTGTGTATGACCCCTACTTCCCTCCACCTCCCCCCCCCCTCTCTGTGTGTTAGCTCTTTGATCTTTCCTTTAAGATATTTTCCCTTTTCTCTGCTACAATATGATGGTTTTATGGATAGAAATGATTAGTTATATAATGATTTGTCGTTATTTTGACTCCTTTTAGAATAGGCTGGTATGCCTCCATATTAACATACCATTTTGGAACTGAGAAAAACTTTAAAATGTATTAACTCGATCTTAAAAATTCAAAAAAGTTTCTTCCTACTTTCTTGTATCGATATTGAATAGGGTAAGAGGGAAAATGATTAAATAAATCAATGTGATGCGTTATAAAAAAAAACCACAAACTCCACCGTGCGCATTACAAATAGGACTAGGGGGAGTAGCAGTTTTATATGTTGGTAGGTTTATATTAGTATTATGTACGCCTGAATGCTGGAAAATAAACACTTCAATCATGTTGTCAAACAAATTTACGAATGCATAATCAAATCTTTTCCTTGAATTACGCTAATCAAGTTTCTCTTTTCCCCCATTGTTTCTTCAAATGTTCATGTGCAGGTGATCGATGATGTACTTGTGACATTTAAGAACCTTGCTTCTTGTATTTTGGCATAATGATAGCAGATGAATGCTTAGAGCTTAAAGGCAACATTTATATATATATATAAGCAGAATTGTGTGAGAAAGATATTTTGATGTATTAATTCCACGTGGATCTATGCAGTGGCTTCGTAGACATTAATGATAGCACGAAATATTCTGTATTCATGGTGAAAGCTGCCTGCTTAGCTTACATTTGTGTTCAGCATAATAAGTATGGAGAAGACAGCCTGATATGTTTGAAATACTCTATCGATTAGTTCCCATCTTGTTTGTTTCCCCTATAATTTTTACTTGCATGTCTTCTATCTTCTTCACGTACAAACATATGATATGAGTAACAAGGTTGGCCATATTATATACCATCTATTGTTTATGTTAACTTTTGTTAGGTGATTAAGGAAGCTATTATATCAATTAAAGGGATTTATTTGTATTATTAAATAATATAAAATCATGTAAATTAGTTTGAAGAAAAATAATAAATATACACAATTTTAAGTAATGTATTTAGCTTCCTTGATCTCTCCATTAAAAATTAATTGACTATTATATTAATGATTGAATGTAGTAACTCAATAAAGATAATAAATTCTTAGGGGAAAAAATGTAGTTAATTTGTGTTTTAATAATCCAACAGCCACATGACACACTCATCTTGATAATGTGAAGAAGGGGTGTGAAAAAGTGGAGCAATTAATGTGCTCCAGACATATTGAGACAAAATAGACATTAATTAAGAGGTGATAAACCTGTGTATACTTCAAATTTATAATACCACCCCAATTCTTAATATAAGAATCAATTAACTTTTTTGTGAAGATTAAGAAAATTAGAAAATTTAAAGTGATGCACTTAACTTTAATCTCCCAAAAAAATCAACTTGATCTTGTATCAAGAATGAGATGTACTGTACATGAACAAACTACTAGCAAGATACAAAAATGTCAGTATTAGTGACGTTATAGGGGATACCTAGCTACTTCTATGGGGTGCGATAAATATCTATATAACTGTTTATTTAGAGTCTACAAGAGTGACACATATGGTTCACACATCACAGAGAGAGAGAGAGAGAGATGGAGGATTTAGGAAGGAACCAGGTGGGAAAATCCATAGGATGAGTGAAAGCCAGGAATGGAAGCATTATATGGATTAAGTGCAGAGACTAAGTTGGTAGATTCAGTGCATGGGATGATATGAATCAAATAATGCAAAATCTTTTCTGTTCTCACATGGCTTTACATTAGCAACACACTGCCCATAATCCAAAACCTTGAACCCTGCAAAAGTAGTGAAGGGTTTATTAATTGATTAGTAAGGAACAATTCCATCAAGCAGGGACAATTATGTGTATTAATAGCATTCATTAATTAAGAAAAGTTTAACAAGTACTGTTAATTAGCCGGGTTTGTTAACAGTATTGTTGATGAAGACGAAATAGGCATTTGGGAGAGCCTTGTTGAAGTGATCAACCTGAGATTTGAGGTTGGGGTTAAAGATGGAAGCTGCTCTATTAATGTCATCAACACTGCAATAATTGGCTTTAAGTTTGATCAGTGACCTTGCAGTGCTAATTACTATAATTGTCACCATCATAGCGCAACACAAAGCACTCATTGTTCGTTTTGACATAGGAACAAGCGTGGAAGCAATATATATATTGTTGGACAAGATCAGAAGCATACTGGTCAAGGGTAAGGAATTACTGGTAGGGTAATATTGGGGCAAGAAGTAGTTGTTTAATAAATCATTGGCTCCTATATTCACATAATACAAATTTAAACACTTATTCATCAGTAGCTTCTCTACTTTCTCTAAGCTTTCAAGTGCAGCCCTGACTTGAGATAATGTTTTTCTGCGATTTGTTAGCTGCAATCCCACTCTTGTATCAGGTCCCTGCATTCTTCATATATATACGCCAACCACTGGATGGGGCATAACGCTATATTAATCAACTATCAAATTTTTTATAGATCTTTAAGCACAAAGTTCACGCTTAATGATTCCTTCTATACATATAATTAACTCTATAGATATACAAATTCACACACCTTATTAATCCATATAAAGCACACACTAGCATACAGAAAATGGGATTTAAACTGGGCAAGGATTAGAGGGGGAAAATCGCATTCCTAATCAAGAACAAGTGTGTGTGTGTGTGTGTGATTAATTTGTGTAATTAATTACGGGAGAAAGGCAAGTGGATAGAGCACGTACGAAATTGTTTCATTTCTTTCCTGTATTTTCCTAGGGCTGTCTCTATGGAACTCTTCTATTGAAATTGCATTTTCAACTGAAATTTTTGACTTTATCATATAACTAGCCTATGTTTTCCTTTGCTGCACTGGAGGCTTGTAAATTCTGAGTTCTTATTTTTTCATTGTCCAAGGTCTTATTTTTTTTATAAAGTATATTTATCTTCATGATAGAGACAATCTTATTTGAAACACTATTAGGTATTAGATGTGAATATCTTTTCTAGTGGAGATTCGAATATTTGTTCAACTAATTACGAGAGACTAACATATTTCCTTCTGTTTGACTCAACTCGTGTTGGTTATTTTCCAACACCCTTTTCTCCTGTAACATGTTGCCTAACATAGGGCGGCCCACGTTTGAGGAGCAAAACCATGATGAGAGGCAGAAGCTAAGGCAGCAGGATCAAGCCCATTGACTCTTGACAGTGAAACGAACAAGCCCATTTAGACCAATACTTTTTGCAGTTAGTGTTAACAACCGAATAAACCCATATTATGGGGAAGTACTCAACTCCTCAAACATGTAGAGGTGCAAGTACAACATACTCCTTGGTTGGATCAAGTAGTAAACGACTTGTTTCAGTTTAAGCAAGATCTTGAGTTCGAGTCCTTATGTATGTAGTAGCCACCGTTGGGAGACTCACCCGCTATTTCCAGGTGCGCGACACGGGTCGGGTCCGGATTAGTTGGGATGAAGCTCCAGAAACTAGACGGGAAAAAAAAAGTACAGCATACTCCTAATTCTATGTGGGCACAGTTTGAGTTATCTTTAAGTGATGTGGGTAGTAAGCTGAATAATTGTTTATCGGTGAAATTACGCACATGTCCTAAAGAACAAAAATAAATTATCTTTAGACCATTGGAAATTATGAAATTGAGTTTGAGTTCTATAGAACAAGATTAGATTAGTTACAAATGTCGAAAAAAACCTGATTTCTCTCTTCTCCCTCACTCAACTCTCTCAGATTTTAATTTAAATTAAATAATCATGTACAAAAATGTCTTTCACATTTACAATTAACTTAATTCAAATCTTATTGAACTCCCACTCAATATCATGATTTATAGCTACCTAATGGTGATTTTTTTTTTGTTCCCACAAACCAATACATAATTTTTCCTTGTTTATTTATTTATGTTGGTGAAAAATGATTTATATTTGGTTGAGATGAGGAGTGCATAGGCTAAGGCTGATATTTCATTTTGATAGAAAACCTGCTATGGTCAAACTGTGGTCAATGGAGCTTCAAAATATTAAAAAAGAAGCCATCTCAGTACCAGCAATTTGGGTCCAACTTCACTATTTAAACCTTAAATACTGGAATGTGTCTTCTCTAGCTATGATGACAGCCTTTTGTGGATCAGTTACCTAATGCCAAATATAGATTACAATTTGATTGATATGAAAATTTACTGGGGCATGCTGGCTGAAATATGTTTTGAGAATGAAATGAGGCAACTTATTTTGACAAGGGGTTTTAGTCATAATTAAGAAGAATGTGGGTGAAAGAAAAGCAACCAGATTTGGGTTCCAAACAATGCAGAGAGGATATAATTCAACAGTGAGAGAGGTGGGAATGGCAAAAAGTCTAAAGGGAGAAGTCTAAATCAGCCAAGAAAGAACAAAGGAAAAAGGGGGACAAAGATCACCTATTAGTAGTAATGAAGTTATTATGGCTTTTAGAGATTTTGTAGTCAAACTTGTGCTTTAAAAGGGTCTTAAACCTAACAAGTCAAGAGTAGACCACATACAAGTTGGTGCTGAAAAGAATCTTTTCAGAAATAGATGAAGTTTGGAGAATGAGCAATGACTTAATTTCTTATATGACCCAAAAATTTCTACTTTAATGAAGTTATTATCTCTTGATCACTCTCCTATGGTAGTTAGATTGGAAATCTTGCCAAGGACTAGGAAAACCCAGTCCAAATTTTCAATATGTGGATTATAACACTAAGATTCTTAGGCAGTTTAAAGCAGTGGTTCAAGAGTATTGGAAAAGTTGACTATAGTCCACAAATATGTAAGGTTCTTTTTTAGTTGAAGTTGGTGGGCCTAATCTTTAATCTAATCAAATTATTTGAACATGATTTACATTTAGAAAGAAAAGATAATGGATCCATTTGGGAATGCGATAGAGAAGTACTTTTACGCAAACTGAGGTAAATGTATGGAGAAGATTATCTCGTTTTAGGGAAAAACACTGTTGAACATACTTTTGAGAGTAAATAAACTTTTTCAAGCAAGCATAATAAGCCAAAGCTAGTATTTATTACACTTGGAATATTCCAATAATTCAAACATGCAACAATTACAATTGCAATGATAACCCTCAACAATAACCACAAGAAGTTTTTTAAGATAAACACGCTACTTAGGACTTATTGATTAAGATAAGCAAATACAGACATTTCAATTTTGAAGATAATTGATGTAATTTTTTAAAACATTTGGGTTCCGTAATGTAACTTTTCCAAATTTTGCAAGCAGGGAAAGGCTTCTCCAACAATGCAGCATCCTTCCTTCTAGTTGGAGAAGGTTCTTCAGCTCTGAGCCAATCGGCGGATATCAATGGGGTAGGCATCGGAGGAAGATTGAGCACTGTAAGCTCTCCTTGCAATAATTGTGTTGCCGGCCTCAGTTGGATGAAAAGCGTCCCAAAACAGGTACTCTCTTCTGTTCGGACATGGACGCTGCCCTGGCAGGCATGTGATTTGACCGTTGTTTCTTCCTACTCCACAGCAACCGGCATTCGTAACCCTAAATCCTGAATTTCAATCGTTTTATCCGATCATTAGAACAAATTATATTCGATCTTTCCGTAGAGAAAGTGACAGAAATTACAGCCAAAAATGTTCGGATTAGAGGGTGAATTAGTTACCGAGGGCTGAGGGGTTGCTTATTATGTCTTGAAACATTCCGTAGGTGTTAATGCAGATGAATTTTGCATCAGTCAGCTCGCTGTTGAGTTGATCAACGAGAGATTTCAATCTGTCGTTGAAGATTCGGTTTGCAGCGTTGATTCTTTCCACACAAGTTCTTCCATCTGGGCTATTCTGGGCAATTGCATTGGGACTGCATCCTATTTGACCAACCCCAAATAACGCCATTTTCCTCGCTCCATAGTTGTACAAGCCCTGATACATCAAAATAAATTGGTACGTCCTTCAGTTTTTAACCATTTTGATTTCAAGAGATAACATCTCTGCTTACCAGCTGGAATCAGTTTCTATCAACATGGTTTTTTTTTTTTGGGGGGGGGGGGGACCGACTGAGATTCTTTACATAGACTTGTTTTTTTGGCCAAAGACTCGTTACATTATTCGAAGATCGAGTGAAAAAGTAGACCGGTGGGCTCCATTTATAATTATGTTTGGTGGATCCGATATAGGATCACATTTTCTCGTGTCACCCACTTGGCCAAATGTACCCTCTATGTTTACATAAACAAGAATAGTTTAGCTTTTCATTTTTGAACCGTGTTGATTTTAAGAGATGACATCTTCCTTACCAGTCCCAACAAGTTTTTGTCAACATCACTGAAAAATGTAGAGGGTGAAATTTTTTAAAAAAAATAATAATAATGAGGAAAGGTAAAGTAGTGGGCTTCACCTCCATACTTGATTATCACATACGTGGGTCCTATAGGGGACCACATTTTTTGTGTGCCACACACTCCCCAAATACAGGCTTTTACTATAAACACTTAGTAAATGAAGAACATCCGAAATCCAAAAACAGTAGAAGGTGGAGAAGGGAATGAATGGGGGTTAAATTTAAATCTAAACATGCTTTTACTAAAAATATGGTTGGATTGTGGGGCTTAAAAATGGAAACCACCCGGGGGAGGGGGGACTTACTTGAAGTTAACCCCATAAAATTTAGGTTTATTATGGATTCTTGAAATTTTATGGAAAATAATTTAAGTTTGTTAAAGTTTTAAGGAAAAGGAGTGGAGTGAGACATGGAAAGCTAGAGAGACCAACCCTGATTTGCTGAGCATATTGTTGAATGAGAACATCAGCATACTGTTCTGGTGTGTACCGCCTACTGCTGGAATAAAATGCTGGCATGAAGTAGTTATTGAGGTAATCGTTACTTCCCAATCCAATTGAATATA
Organism: Vachellia pachyceras; assembly: GCA_025593235.1. Classification (NCBI taxonomy): domain Eukaryota; kingdom Viridiplantae; phylum Streptophyta; class Magnoliopsida; order Fabales; family Fabaceae; genus Vachellia; species Vachellia pachyceras. The sequence continues at coordinate 20,376 of JANTPZ010004437.1, forward strand.
TACACTTTCTCAGGTAATTTGCAGCTTGCGTCTCATCTCCCAGTATGTTCACCACTTGGGACACAGTCGTTTGGTAATTCTGCACCTGCCCACTGAAGCTGATTCGCCCTCCCTACAAATAAGCAAGCCATCAGAGACCATTATCCACCAGGTTTTTAAGCCAATGAGGAAGAACTTGATGTGACAGAAGAAGCAAATATTGTTCAAAAGAGAAGTAAGGTACCAGTTGCTGTCCAGTTTCTTCTCTGATACCTGCAGCTGCTGATGCATAGTTGACCCCTGTGAGTATGTCTTGTCCTCTGGCTGTTGAATAGGGAGGAATATAATGGTCGAACCCCAGAAGCTCAGCTGTTAAATTTCAACAATAAGTTGAGTAAGATTTTGAAAAATATAATATAGAAGTTCATGTGAATAAAGGATATATCCATAAGAAGTGTGATCCATACAACTTAACCATAATCCTAGTCCTGTTTTGTTCAGACTATGTCATGTCATTTTTTGCTGCTCTTATCTGCATTTTTCTTATTAGCTGGTTAGCTGACGAGCATGGACAATGACGTAGACACACGACATGAGACAACTACAGATGCGACAGCAAAATCTTCATAGCTACTTAGATGAAGAGAGGAGAATGAAATCATACAAGTGTAGCCCAAATTGTAAACCTGCCTAAAATCCTATATTCTTGGATAAACACTTCTAGAATAATCAGTGTATAGTGATATTATCATGCTAATTAAACAGGTTTAATCAATAAGTATAGAGAAACATGTAATGCTGTGGAATTTCAGTGGGCATTGACAGTAACAACAAGACTTAGAATCATGCAATTTTGATAAGCTGTTACTTGTGGAAGTGATTGGGAAGCAAGCTCACCAATAACATCAACAGTAGTTTTCCCATTGGAAAACCTTCCTGTTGCTCCTCCAGGAAAGTCAATCCCATAGGGAAAGTAGTTAGCTTTGGCCAAAGACGATAACTGATTGTTGTTGCCATCATCAACCAAAGAATCCCCAAAAATGAAATAGCAAGGAACTTGTGGTGCAGCTCTAACTCTAACCCCACCCCACAAACCTAGAACCACGAACCCTGCCACTAAACTTATCATCCACTTCATTAAGAGCTTCTCAGGTTCCATTGAAGCAAGAATGAAGCACAGGAACAAAATTATTGCTAGCTGGGAAGTCAGGATAGTGAGTTAGGTATTTGAGTGAGTGAATGCGGGGAACTTCCTAGATGATTCATGCTATATATAGTAGAAGGAAGAGGGGGACCATGCTTTTATAACTTTTACGGTTGGGAGTGTTTGTCAGTAGCATTAATTTCACGCGGATATAATGTGAAGCTGTACGAGTTGGCCGGCAATCACCACCACCTATTTGGTCTCAACCTCTGATTTTCTCTGCCCTGTGCTCTGCTTTACTAGTAGGACTGTAATTTCCGATGATGTTCCTGAGATCTCCAGTTTTTGTTTTGTTTTGTACTATTTTTGATCTAAAGTAGTGGCACAGAATTTATTGCTGCATGTTAAAAATTTGAAATATAAATGATGGATATGGAACTCTTTTTGTGATGCTTGTGGTTTATTGTTAGATTTGTCATTAGTCTAGAATCAGTTCATTCACATCATATCAAACTGTGTTGAGTACGGAAAATGACATGTTCCATGTCGGCTATGAGATTTGGCAGAATAGAGTGCAGTCCTAACGGCCTCCTCCTGCACATGATCGACCATAAGTGGTTACGCAGTGATTGAATGGGGGATGGGGATGAAATGTGGGATTCACATGTTTGATTGTTAAGAACTTAATCTGGATCACATATAACATTATATGCTACTTAAAATATCTCCAATAATGATTGAGGTACATAAGTGTGATATGTGACGGGGAGAGGGAAGATACTAAAGTGGAAACAAACTAGTAATGGTATGCTAGTATGAAGCTTTGAGAAATCTGAGCGCAGAACGGTGAAATCTATTGTTTATGTATTGAGATCGCTTGGATCAATATTGAGAAAGGGTTTAATTTACATGACTGTAGAGTGACGATAAGTCAAAAAGTGCAATCCTAGATGGAAGGTCATATTTGAGACATTGAAAATGTGAAAATTTTGAGGACTCTTACTGAACTTAAAGATCATATTTTGGTCTTTATATGGGCAAATCAAATTGGAGGCTTAATGCCCACGCACACAGTCCTTTTTCATTATATAACTGTTCTTTTTGGGAAAGAAAATGAAAATTGTTTCATGTTACATGTCCTTTCTCAATTGTAAAGTACTATATAAATTCCTTTTTCATGTTTTCACCTTTGGAGTGAAATCATGTTTTTTAGGGGTATTAAACCATTGTTAGTAATAAATTAGGGATAAATTTGATAAGCATATTTTTACATATTTATTGTATTTCACAATTTATGTGCAACAATAACCTCAAATATACGTATATATATACTACATGGTGAATCTGGAATCAGTCAATAAATATATTAAGAAACTCACTCAGTAATGTTGGATAAAAAATATGGGTAATATTTTCCATACGTGGTCTAAAATTGTTGTTCTATTACTATATTATGGCTGCCTTGAACATGTTACAATGACCTATGTGATGATGTGTCTCCCTTCAGCCTCAAAAGTCAATGTCAATCATTTATGGATTGATAGAAAATAGCTTGCTAATTACTAAAAACGTTAATTGCCTAATTCCGCCTAAGATATTTTTGTTAGCAAAAGGGTTATGCTATTAATCAAAGAGTAAATCAAGGGATCATAAAATTGTGTGTCAGTAAGTATATTCCTTTAGTTTTGAAGTATTATACTAATAAGTGACTTTTAATCTTATCACTGAAATTAAGTAATAGCGGTTAAATCGTTAGATCAAGCAAAATGGAGATGAAATTTAACTTTTATTTTCTATTAATGAGGTTTAGCGGAAAATGTAAGAAGTTATATTTAATTATTAATTATATGGGCAGTCACAAATAAGTATTAATTAATGATTTATATTATGAATTAAAGAATGCTTTTATAAGGTGGTTTTTTTGTTGCTAAATATTATCTCATATACAAATTAACTAAATTTAGTTAAGGATTAGTTAGCCATAAAGTAGATTTTTCCCCTCGTACTAAGGATGGGAAGAAATATATCTTCAAGTCAGTTATATACAAGTCAGCATTCAACTTGAACAAAAATTTATGATACACTTATCGAATGAAGTTCAGATCCTAAATATCACACAGTTATATAAACTTATAAAAACCTTAATGTACTTATTTGGAAAAGTTTATTTACTTCCTAAAAGCACGTTCCACATTGTTTTTCCGTAAAACGAGATAATCTCCTCCACATATTTACCTCGACTAGCGTAAAGGTATTTCTCTACCGCATTCCCAAACGGGCATTTTATCAGATATGATTTGAAATATGCAATATGAATAGTATTGCATGCATGCATATAAAACATGGCAAGTCAGTTTATCAGATATGTATTAATAACTCTTCCTTACTTAAGAGTGGCAAGTAGCAACTGAGCCCAAAGTTTATTTTATTTGAGTACTCATACTCCTCAGTTTTCAAGAGTTCGATCAAACACGTTCACACTTTGTAGCCAATAAGCCCAACATACAGTCAGGATGGCTCACATATATTACTTGACGTGGTCCATATGTTAGAATTATTTCTACAGTCTTTTCGTATTTATTATGGATTTATTGCTGTGATGAAAATGGACGCGTAAACCAATAGTGAAGCGATAAGGTTCAATGAAATCCTGATGCGAAGCCAGTTTGTTTCATTTAGCATATCTCGCTCACAATAAAGCAAACCTGGTTAGCTGTCAGTGACAACATAAGCTATAGAGCAATTAGCCCTAAACCTCACGGTCACTTCAATCAATCTTACGTACTAAAACCAAAATCAGAACATGAACAGAATTAGTAACAAAAGCCAAGGGAAGGCTTTGACGATCACCCACTGAACAAAAGAAGAAACTTATTTGAATCAGTCAGCCCAAGTGGAGGGCATGTGGGGTTTAGGAAAAGTTCTGATAATGGAAAGGATTCGGATTTGAAGATTTCAAAAGGAGGAGAACGAACATATTCATCAGAAATGGGAGTGGGTAGCAGAATTTAATGTGAGATTGCATTTTGTCAAAGGGGAGTAACATGGTGGTTCTGAATGTCACGATCCATAATTATGACACATTCAAGGCAAAAAGCCACAAAAGTCTCCCTTTCGCCCAGCAAACACAGAGTCTTCATTACTACTAGTGTATGGTATTAAAAGTATGTTAGCTATATATATGTATATATAAAGCATGCAAGCTCATTGGTATGTATAGGAGGGATTAGGCTGGAAAGGTTTTCATTTGTCAAAGGTTACAGCTTTGTGCAAGCAAGTTGAGGTCGGTATTGGTGATGGGTATGTTTTGGAATTCTATTAGGATAAAGGAGTTTACAGATTCCAAGGCATTTTACGGATTTCTAGATTGTTTTACGGATTTCAAGATAGTTTTTATAAATTTCGAGATGGTTTTTATATATTTTAAGATAGTTTTGTCTTGATTTGTGTCTACCGTTTGGGGAACGATGTTCCTAAACAAGCACAATGTATGTGTAGATGCCAAGTTTTATGCCATCAAGATCTTAAAATATGGTCAATGGATAGATGAATATGGAGAGTTATGTGTGGTTGCGTAGCCATCTCCTATTTACTTCTCTATTATTTCTCAATTAGTAACTCACGTCATTCCACCATCATTTTTTTGGGTAAGAACATCTGCTACGTATTCTTCCCTTCTCGCTTTATGCGCGCGCGCGCATGAATAAATCGTAGAAAAGTTATTAAATTTATATGAAATTGATGATTATTTAAAAAGAAAAAGTGAGGATTTTTATTATTACTGTTAGCAATAATTTTAAAAGGAGGGAAAGAATAGAGAAAGTGCTTCTTCGAAAAGTACTTCGTTCCACTAAAAAAAGTGTTTCTTCATAACGTATTTTTCTTTTTATAAATTGGGTAAAATTACCTAAATGAGGAAAACCAAACAAAAATTCATTGGATATGGGAAAATTACATTTGAAATACTTGAA
>JANTPZ010004438.1:0-19729 GCA_025593235.1 Vachellia pachyceras
TTCTTAGTATCCAAAAAATTCAAATGGGGTTTATACCGAGAACCTATGTAATATATAAAAAACAAGGTAGAGTCCTTGTATCTTTTAACATAAAGCTCATGGGTAGATTAGTCAAGAAAATTAGTTTGGTAACATAAGCATGAATATGCAACAACTATTAACCAAGGCCAGAGCTATCCTTCTTAACATGGTATTTGCAAAAGCAGCCCTCAAGAATTCTGGTATTCGCGGTTCTGAGGAAGCAGAGCAGTCAGGACATTCAGTTGAACTAGATGGATGGGCTGTAATTCATGTAGCACTACCGGAAAAAAACAATTTAGTGATAGAAAAATCCATCGCTAAAACAGATTTAGTGACAAAAATTTTCCGTCGCTAATTTGAAAAATTGGAGAAGAGTTTAATATTCCTCACTAATTGGGCAATTTAGAGAGGGATAGCTAAATTGTCGCTAATTTTCCTTGCAAATTTAAAAATTAGAGAGGAATTTTATAGTCATCGTTAAATTCCTTACTACTTAAGCTGTTTAGAGAGGAATATCAAAGTCATCGCTAATTTTTCTCGTTAATATGTGGTTCTCTAGTAGTGTAGAAGGAGCCGCATGTTGCAACTCGGGGAAGGCGAGCTGTGAAGGAATTATTAATAATGACAAAGGGGTTTGATGAACAGGCTTTTAGTAGCCTTAGGTCCACGTCAAATATTTTAATTGAATTAATGTAATATAACACCAATCCGAGTCGTATTCACTTTGAGGAGCCGAAAAACAAAATGAAATCCTAGTAATTAAATGCGAGTAACTTAAATTGAAAATAAATGGGAGGAAATTTTATATGAATACTATGAATTAAACTAAAATTAAAATACTTCTTTTTAATATTTTTGAATATGAAAACAAGTGAAACAAATGAAGATAAATGAAATATGAATAGACAATGATGGAAATTAATTCTCCAACTCAACAACGCAGGCAATCATCACTTCACTAGATATGTGATTTAAAATAATGGATTAAAAAGTTATAATTAAGCTTTAATCTAACAACCGAGCCACCTGGAATTATCACCAAATATTTTTCAAACTTCCAATTTACTAAATGCCACCAGAATAGTAAAATGGAATTAAGGATAATAAAACTACTGCTTAATTGTAACTCTTAAATTCAAATAATAGAATTAAAGCTATTAAAATATTATTTGATCCAAGATTCTAAGCCACCTTAGAAAATCACAAAATATTAACTCTAAAATCAACTCAAATGTGATACCATAACATTATAATTGAAATTAAAGCTAAATCGCTCCTATATCAATTGTGAAATAATAACTCAGTCACAATAATCTCCAAAATAAATCATATCAAACAATAAAATTGTTCCAATAATTAGAGACACTATCCTAAGACATAGGAATTGCTAAACAATTATTGGACAGAAAATTAAAGTGATTAAAAACTCCCCTTTAAATAATCAAGTTCATATTGTTGAATCAGAGAATTAAAGGAATTAGCCAAGCTTTGCCATGAAAATTCCCAGAAATTCAAACGCTACATCCATTATCTCCTTTGGACAAAGCTGCGACGGATGATGCTCAGCAAGATTTGTGATGGATGAATGAATAAATGGATCCCGCGGCGTCGTGTGTGTATGAAATAAGGAATGAGGCAGTGGCTCCAGGCGGTTATGAATGGATGAATGTGTGCGTCTCAATCCCTGGAGGCTTGGTGAATGGATGGATTCTCGATGGCACTGGAGGTGCTTTTTTGGGATTGCGAGTGCTGAAGCGATGGAATGAATTGTGCCGCCACTGGATGAATTAATGAGGATTTGTGTGTGTATGGGTTGGAGTGGAATTGAGGAATGAATGCGTTAGGTGGCGTGGCTGCTCAATGGATGCTAAATGGATCAGCTCTTTCACTCTTCAGGCCCAGCTTTCCTTTGTGAATAATCGGCTTATGAGATCCATAAGATTAGACTATTTTTAATCCAAGGAAATGCATCTTTGTTGTATTTAAAATATGCCCAATTAATAGCTTTAGCTTTTACTAGATGGATCTCAATAAAATTCTTTCAGTAGTACCTACAATGTCAATTGATTTTGAGTAGCATCAAAGGTTCTAAAAATCATTCATTTATAAAATGATAAAAAGTATGACCATTTATCCATAATTAATTTTAATTTCATGTAATTGTAATTAATAATAATTAATGAAATTATCCTCGATAAAAGCTTAACAATAGGATCAAAACTTTCCCAAAGTGTTACAAATTCACTTGACAAATATGATTAATTCAGGGTTCTTAGAGAGGAGTTCATGCTTCATATGGGGATGTGGGACTCTTTGTATGCTAAGTTGTGGGCATGCATTTTGGGGATGAGACGTCCATGAGATGGAGGTTTTAGGAAGGCAATGGTGAAGAGTGACTATATGAAAGCAGGGATATAAAAACGGGTCAACCCACGGTTGCGGGTTGGCCTGCCAGTTGGCAAGTTGGGAAACCCCAACCCATCAGTTTTATTTTTTTAAAAAATAAAAGTAAATTGTTTTTTCATTTCTTATCTATTTTTCTATGAGATAGAACATTTACATGATTCTTTTTCAATCTCATTAATAAATTTTCAATAATTTCTTAAAAATAGAATTTAATATTACTTTTCCTTTGTACAAAAATATTGGAATAAAAAGGTAAAAAATATGTACAATGTATTTAAAAAAAACAGCGGGTTGACGGGTTGTGGGCTCAAATAGCTTAGACGGGCTCAGGCTAATATTTTGCTAGGGTTAGATGGGTTGGACCGCGGGCTGGTTTTCCTATCCCTGTATGAAAGCCATCCGATTAATCAAAGAGAGCGAGAACTAGGTACATGCATACCATGAGCTCATCATGATAGGGCATAACTTGGTGTAACAGGACTGGAGAATTGATATTGTTTACTACTCATGAAAGTCAAGCTAAGTTGCTGATTCGCTAGCAAAGAAGCTCTATCTCTCTCGTAAGGGCTTCACTTTACTTTTATATAAAAAAATTAATTTACTGAAAAATGATAAATATATAAATTTATTTATTTTCCTAATATCCCGAAAAAGTCAAGGAGAGTTTATATCGAGAGAATCGTAGGTAACATTAAAAACAAGGTAGAGTCTATTTATCTTTTGACATAAAATTTATGGGTACATTTCTATATTGACCCTATTTAGCCCCAAAAAGATAAGAATTAGAGGGAGCCAGTAATGTGTTGGCAAAAGAAAAAAAAATGAGGAGGGCGAATATGGTAGTGTAATATATGCATAATTCCCATTTTATCATTGATTTAATTATCATAAAACTTTACTAGAGATATTTTTAAAAAAATTTAAAGCATTTAATCAACAAAAATATATTTTTCTTGGCGGTAAAAAATTTTTAACGGATCCTAATTTTCACTATTATATGTGAAAATTAGAATATTAATCCTCTGTTCCTATAAAAATATTTTATTTGATTTTATTTATAAGTTACGTAGTCAATTTTCTTAATATGAATGTATAATTTTGCTTTTTCATTTGACATATATTCAATTTATTCTGTTAATATTAAATAGGGATAAAGTTGAAAATTTTTAAATTTAAAATATAATTAATGAAATCTAAGATTTTTCTTAATTTATATGAAATATGTTAGAAGAATTTATAAATAGGAAGAAACATGCATATTATTTGTTGATTCATTTCAAACTTATCTTTAATTTTTCTGTTGATAAAAAAAATGATTTTTCCAGACATAAAATAATAATAATAAAAAGAATAAGGGCTAGGGGCGCCGATGATTGTGGAATCAGGACTCAATACGGCGTGGTTCGGGAATCCTCTTGGAGGGACTGCTGCTGCTGCTTCCCCTCACGAAACAGAGTCCTGTCAACTTCCCGGGCGCTAATGCTTAGTTGTTGTTAGTTTTAACATTTTGTTGTAGAAGAATTGTGAAATCAAGTATTGCGGTCCATCAGAAATCGACAAATATTCAACGGTAGGCTCGGTACTCTGTTCCTTGATTGCCATGGAGAGCTCCGGAAAAGATGAGTCACCTGTATTCCTTGACCGGACTTCGCGAGCCACCAGAGGGAAAAGGATGACAAAGCTGCTTGATGATGAAATTGAAGAGGATGAGTTGTTCTGGAATCAGGATGCTCTTAAAGAGGTGGATTATCATTCTGTTGTTTTTATTTATTATTTATTTTTTATGCGGGATCAGTGTTTCAACAACAAAAGTGGTGAGGATAAAGTCAATAGAAAGTAAAATTAACAAAATTTCCCCCATTTTATCTACTGGGTTGCAATGTTAAGATTATAGAAGCAAAGCTAGTAGTTAGCAGTTGGAGATATAGTTCGTTTGAGCTGCCGTTCCTTGCTTCTTTTTTATGTTCAGTAATGAACCTTGTCTTTTTCTGATGAAGTGGAACTGTTACTATATATATATTTTTTCAATTTCAATTTCAATGGTAGGAGTATGAAGCTGGCTTTATGTGGTTGCGTTTTTGCTTTTCATATTATTTTCTTGTTTTGGGTGTTGGGTAGGAAAATGTTATGTGCTATAAAATTTTTAATATATTACTAATTTTTAGCTAAGGTGATCTGCTGTAGGCATGATTGTAAATTTGTGTTTTGCAGGAAGAGGATGACGATAACTATGAAGAGGAGCCAGAAGTTGCTGATGAATTTGATAGCGATTTTGGTGATGATGTGAGTTACTTCCAAGTCCCTGTCCGTGGATATGTGCTAGAATTATTATTTAATTGTAGCTTACTTATACAAAGAGATACTTGATTTAATGCTTGTATTTTATTATTGTAGCTGTTTCGATTGCTCTAGATAATATTTAGCGCTGACAATGAATTCTAACTGTCCTTAGGAATCTGAGCCTGATGAAGAAGGTGAAAATGATGCTGCTGTTGAAAGGTAAATCTTTTTTTCTTGGCTCAGACTTGTAATTTTCAGATTATGGTTTGGTGGTATGCTAATTTATCTAAAGTCGAATTTTTTATAGGGTTCCAAAAAAGAAGCGATTAATATTTCCAGGAAAGAGATTGCCTAAGAAGAAAAAGAAGAAAATCCTATCTAAATTGGAAAATGCTACTGAGGATGATAAAGTAGCTGAACAGTCCACAGCAGAGGAGCATCATGGTGTACCAGATGATGCAGGGGAGAGGATGATAAGGAAGTCCACTAGAACTTCAGTAATAGTTAGGCAAGCTGAGAGAGATGCAATACGTGCAGCCCTTCAAGCAACAATGAAGGTCAGTCAATTCTTGCCTTCGTACTTGCTATGCATGCATTATGAACACACCCTTTATTCTTAATGGCTACAGAGAGTTTAATCTCTTTTCTGAATTGTGCTGCTTCCTTATTTACATAACCCATAATGATCTAGTGGTGTTTCTCCCTTTTTTGGTGGACATAGTGATATGGTATTTTGTCTTGCGGCAAATCTTCCTGAAGTGAGATTAATTTGCTTTGTTAATTTAAGTGTTTTGTAAGGATTGAGCCGTGTAGTCCAATTCAAGTGTTCTTCTAGTTTCCAGTGAATTGTATTTGAATGCACACAAATTATATTCGACCGTGTTTTAGACAAAAGTGAGCATTTTTTAAAGCAAGGCATAACACAGTGGAATGCATTGGATTGCACTTTAAGTACATTTCAGACAAAAGTAAACTCTTAGAAATAGGAATACTTATACTTGAATACAACTTTCAAACTTCCTTTTTTGATGTATACGAAGAATTAAGATGTATAGTCAAATACGGTCCTTTACAAAGATGCGTACTCAAGTATGTGTCAAAAATATATTTGACTACATTTTAGACTGAAAGCAACTCAATGAAATACGAGGACTTGTAATCAATTATACAAAGACTATACTGGAATATATTTTAGACAGTAGGCATGTGAACGAACATATTCATTCACACTAGAGCAAAATCTGTCATCACATTGTAGATAATTTGGTTGTTGAAGTATGTGATTTTGAACTTAATAAATCATCTCCGTTTGCTTTAAGGTGCTGAATTTAAATGAGTACTTTTTTGTTGCAATTTACATGTTTTTTATATCAAATTAATTTATGTGATTAATTTCTTGGGCTGAAGATGATTTGCTGTTTTCCTTGACAGCCGGTCAAAAGAAAAAAGGAAGGTGAAGAGAAGAAAATGACACAAGAGGAAATGCTTTTGGAAGCGGCTCAAACTGGTTTGAACTTTGAACTACGACAGTGGAACCATTGATTTTTTGGAAGTTGTTCAGTTGTGATGGTCCTTGTAATTTCAATTGATTTCAACTGAACTAATTTACTTTGCAGAGATCATGAACTTACGAAATTTGGAGCGTGTTTTGGCTAGAGAGGAAGAAGTTAAGAGAAGAGCAATTGTACAGAAAGCTGTCTACAATGGTCCACAATGTCGATACATATCAAAAGATGGCAAGAAATTCTTAGTGCATGATGATATTATCTTTAGACAGTGCATTATATGTCCAATGGATTTGGTGAAATTGACTTGTGTTATTTTCATGAAAACCTGTTTCAGGCTGTTTATTTTTGGAGTTCAGCAAGGGGTTGTCATTTCAGTCTGAAATACCCACAAAATCTGCACCTTGTGAGTCCATCTTATGCTTCTATTGCGGTTTGAATCCTTACAATATCAACACATTCATGCAATAGAATATGTGAATGCAGTTTCTTGTTCTACGAATTTATAGTGTGGCAAATTAAAATCACAGCCCATGAAAGAAACTGCTGATGTCATTGCTTTTGTCATCCTTGTTTACAATTTTTTTTTCCAAAGGACCTGAAATATGTGAATGTGAAATTATTATGAAAGCCTATGGTCCTTCTCTACAATAATAAATAATGTATGTTGACCAAATTGCCTTTGTATTAAATAATAGAAATGGTTGTTGTAAATTTTCAAAGTATGAGTGTTAAATAATAGAAATTGGTAGTTGTAAATTTTTGTTGTCTTAGTATTAATAAATGGAATTGTCACTCATTAATTTGTTTTTGAGTGGTGCATGCTCGAAAGTTTGTGTGTTAAATATTGAAAGTGTAAGTATTTGTGTCCTAAAAACATAATGAAGGCCCATTGAATATTTGAAAATAAATGGCAATTCCGTCATTTAGTACCAAGAGGAAAAAATTTTGCAACCACCATTTCCATTATTTAACATTCACACTTCAAGGATTTACAACTACCAGGCCAATTGTGTTATTTATCACGAGGACAATTTCTTCTGAAGGACCATCTTCTTTCATAATCATTTCACATATTTGGGGTCCTGGAAAATAGAAGATTTTGTTATTTGGTCCTTAAACGTAATTTTCCTGTGTCTTTATGAGCTTACTTACATGATCTTTTTTGCAACAAATCCCTTAGGAATGCTGACTAAATTTTATATACTTTGTTTTTTTTTAAAATTTCTTCTAGTCTTCATAATTCATTATAAGAAATAATAATGCTATCAAGAAGACCTGAAAAATGGCCTTGATAAATTCTGTTCTTCTCTGCTCATTGGACTTTTAGAATTCTCGAAGGTTATCAGACTTTTATTTTGACCTTGGAATGTTCAATGTGGTAACGGCCTTGATAAATTCTGTTCTGCTCATTGGGCAAAGCATGAACTAAATGACTAATATTTTTTCGTTTGTTTTTTTTATTTATCTGATCTTCTTATATTACTTTTCAGATCCTGAGAAATCTGTTTGTGCAATTACAGGTTTGCCTGCCAAGTACGTTCATGTACCAATTTGATATTTCCTGTTTCATAGTTTTTCCTATTTGGGATGTAAGAGGAATGCATGAGAGATTTTGTTTTCTGATGTTCTGTGTGGTTGTTGCTTCTAGACCTAGTAGAAATGGTTTGGAGGATTGAGGATTTGAAATTCAGAATTTTGGTATTTGGTGGTGGGAGTAACCAGTGGAGACCTTGCTTGATATTTTTTTAATTATTGTGGTAAGAAATAGTGACTTTGGCAATGGACGGCTTCTTTTTTCTTTTTGACCAAATCATGCTCTGTAGTGCCAAAGTATAGATATTAGCGCTCAATGATACTTTGAAAGGTTATAATTTTGTATATAGGAATGTCTTGGCTCAATTCTTGATAATAAATTGACTGAGGGCCTGTTATGGGTTTCGGTTGAATTAAATGGGAGCAGAAGAGTTTAGAAAGATTAGATAAGAAACAGAGGATAGCTAGAGAATAATAATGAGAATAGAGTGTTGCATTTGCTTGTGATTTGGATGTCAAAACTAATTGTAGTAACGATTCTTCTTATAACTGCCTTCTGTATTATTAGCTGAAGGTCTTGAAAAAGACTTGACTTTGTCTGTAGCCATCGTATCACTCTTAATGCATTGTCATTGGAAGAATGCAGGTACCGTGATCCACAGACTGGGCTGCCATATGCAACAGTTGAAGCATTTAAAATAATTCGTCAACGGTATGTATATTCTTGATTACTTAATGTTTTCTTTGGTTGATGGTATCTTGGACCTCTCCCTAAGGCCCAATACAGTTCAATGCTTTGTTTTATTTGTTCAGTTTTGTGCGCATCATTTATATGGGCTTAGGATAAGTGTAGATTTATTATTTTCTTTTTGTGGAGGTAACCAGAACAGCATGTATAGTTCAGCTTCCACACAGTTTTTCTATGAATATAAGTCCGAGAAATTTCACCTTTATATGCATGTTAACCCAATTAGTTGAAATATCATCTGTAAATGTTAATAGTTGTAATTAATGAAGAAATAGCTATTGCGCTGTCTGAATAAGCTGTGTCATTCCTTCTAGCACATTATATATGCAGGGCTCATATTAATGTTATGATAATTATTTGTACTTTGTGTTCACATTGTTCTTGCACTTTGTCATTCTTTTCCAGTTATCCGTTGTGGATGAACAAGTACTGTTGTGATCCTTAACATTTAGGGGTTAATGACGAAGTGTCAACTTTAGTTATTAATGGTTGAGCCATCCTGTTCTTTTTCTCTTCATTCATGTAAACTTCATTTTTCTACGAAAGAGTATGTACTATCAAGTTTTATTTTGACTAGAAAGTTAAATATTCATGCATTGAAGTTGAAGCCAATAAGTAGAGATGTGACATTCGTATCTTCACCTTAATTATTCCACAAGTAATGCTTATTACATCATTGCCATAAAGTCCGTTGCACATATAGTGGGCTGGATAGCCAAAGATGGCTTTTGGCTGTGATTGAAATGTTCGTCGAACAATAATTTGGGACATTTCCTAGATGATTATTAATGTGTTTAAGAATCCGTTGGGAGAGTGATTTTACACAAGCCGAAGTAAGTATATGAGATGAGTTTAATTTCGATTTGTGTGCAACGTGGTTTCAATGGAAAGCCCAAACCAGCACTATATAGTAAGTGGTGAATTACACGTTTGTTAACTGTTGTTATTCTGATTTAATATCTTTGTACTTAATTGAGATTATTCTTCTGGTTCTTGGGAGCGGATGTCGGACAGCATATTAGAATATCAGCATTTTTTTTCTGATTTCTCTCCTAATTTTGGTCAGATCAGATTACTTTCCCACCCTCTACATTTTGTGAATAAGATAACAGTCTCTTGATCCACATTAACATCTCTTGTGGCATATGTTCTGAATCACATAATCAAATTGCCTTTATGCAGCACTTTGAATGAAAATACTGGCGCTAGGAAAGAAATGAACATGGGGTGCTTACACGATGCAATTTCTGGGAAAGGGTTTTCGGGTAAGCGAAAGCGATCGGTAATGCCAAATAAAAATGGAGATTCTTTTCACCATTCGGCATACTTCCGTAGATTTCTTGTTCCTGAAGATGAAGAATCTGACGAGAGCTGATTTGGTATGTAACTATTCTTTTGACTCAGTTAAAATTGTTATATTTATAATCTGCTTTCTTTTGAACTATCACGACCCAACTCATTTTTTGCCTTTTTTTTCCTTTTGTATGAGTAGGATATCTAGCCTTATTTATTTGTACCTTTGGGTATTGCTTTCTTTGCTCATGCACCAATTTTTGTCTTTCCAAAAAGAAAAAAAAAATCACCATTGGCTTAGAAACTGACTTAGCTTGCAAAAACTTGAAACTAACTGTTTTACCCCACCAAAGTACGAAAGTTGGATCAATTTGCGAATTGCAAGATTTTCACGTTGACGCATGGTTTGAGTATGTTTCTGGAGTCAGTGTTCCAAAACTCCGTGGGGCTAGACCCATAACAGACAGGTCACAAGAAAATGAAGCAAAAGATGCCAATGCTGAGGGATATTTTCCGGCGCTCTTACGGTCATCCTATGTAAAACCTGAGAGGAAACATTCGGAAAATCCTCGAATCAAGAATGTGTTACTGATAGTCTTGACTTCAAAAATTGCAATTGTAGGGAGTTTACATCTCTGCACAGTGAATCTTATAACTATGTCCATCTGTCTCATGCTATGGATTGAATCTTCCTAGGATTCAACTCGTTTACTATTGTTACTGGTGCGCCCCCGAGTCATAACTGGTTTTCTCATGCATCCTAATGGTTTGTATATCTGAACCATGAAAAATGCTTGTATACTTTCGTGTCATGTCATCCATGATCTCTCAAATAAAAATGTTCCAATTGTGTTTTTCTTTATATCCTACAGCCCGCAAATTTCTCTTAATTATTTCTCTCTCCTAACCCATTATGATAGAAATTTTTGGGACTCAAAAAAAGACAATTGGAACATTTTTTATAGGAGAATCCGAGGGTATGCAAGTATTTTTCCTCAACCATGCTATTATAACCCAATAAAAAGCCCTACTTTATCGGTCCCTGACTTAACAAAATATGTTAAATCACCATCTATTGTTGCAACTTCAGCACTATATTGATAACTTCAAAAAAGGAGAAATAAAAACAAGTTTGGACAGTTCAAATTAGTCCATTAAAGCACCTAGTAAAGTGACTGATGCATAGTGTTTGAATTTGAACAATTAAACTGCTGACATGGTCTGATCACAAGGCTTAAATTTTTAACGGTACGATAGCAAGACTTTACTTTTGCTCTTACCAAAAACATGATGTTTATTTTGAGTTTGGATCAACTCGTGGTACTGAACTATCTTTTTTGTTTGCAGGTGGCTCTATTTATACAAATTTGAAGGAACGGGATCTACTCTGGTACGTCTCATGTGGCCTAGCTCTCTTTCTACCTCCATCCCTACAAAATTCCCTGTACTGAAACATTGAACTCAAGGCGGCATGCAAACTCTTGACTCCGGCTGCTTTGACAGGAAATTGAGATGTGAAGCAGCGATACTACAATGCGGTAATGTTGGATAGACCATTAGCAGTTGAAATCTGGTTGGGTAAAATGGTATGATGAAAAGGAGAGAGTTGGCTGAATAATGTTAGACCGCCTTGCTCCAAAGGAATTAAGGATCTCACTGAGATGTAAATGTTGTTATCATTCCTACTTGTAATTTTATTGAGATCTGAATCGATCAAGGCATTAATTTAAGGGTTAATGGGTCATAGATCAAATCGGATCAAATCAACCATATTAAAATAATAATATTTCTTAAAAAAATTTAGGAATACAAGGCCCTCTCTCTTTCATACATCTACGCTTTTTCTTAATTGAAATGCCCTTCTCCTGCCACCACTCCTCTCAAAGTACCATCCATCCCGTTCCCCACCTCTTGTGCTCTAGTCTTTTCTCATCCCTACCTTTCCCCCTGCACGTCTCTCTCCTTTTGTCATCTTCTCTTCCTCGCCGACCTCATCTTCTCTCTTACTTCCCTTGCTTCCTCTGTTCCAAGTTTCCAACAAAGAGCGATGGCATTAGGCGAGGCAAGGCAAACAGAGTAGGGCGCGAGCATGGATCTAAGGTTTGGGGCCCTGATTTTTACCAATTTTTGTTCAAAATAACCCGGTTAGCCCATTCAAACTGGCAGGTTGCCAAGGTTTATCCAGGTCAACCCACTTCCGGCTCAACCTTTGGATCGGACCGGACCGGACAATGGTCTGGTTCACCAATGTCCAGTTCTAATTGGTCCGGTTTCCTGTTCCATGAATTTTATAATAATACTCCTTTAGTTATGGCCAAATGTTTTTTTAGTTCTTTTAAGATCTTTTAGTCTTGAACTATTTTGTTCTTTCTCGTGTGTGTGTGTGTGTGTGTGTGTGTGTGTGTGTGTGTGTGTGTGTGTGTGTTATAACAAGCTAGGTTAATTAGAAGATTAAAATTCCATTCATCTTCATAATCACTGATTTTTTTTTTCCCAATCGGAATCAATAGTCTAGATCATCAGACAAGGTTTGATCCAGACATCCTTTTCTTAACATTACAGTGTAAGCTAAGCATGGATGCAGATAAAACTAAAAATCATACATTACTTATCAGATAAACTGTTTATTTTCAAAGAAACATTCATAAACATCCAGAATGTATTCTCTTTACCATTGTCACTTTCCTCTGCAAGTGATATTTGAATTATTTAAAAGAAATTTGGATAGAGATAACTTTTTTTTGTTAAATAATTTATGTTATATTGAGTTAAGGAAAGTGAAAGTTGATTCTAATGATGGCCTGTTTAAAAAAGAATTTGGAAATTTTTAATTCTTTATGGATTAAAATGATTGTATTTATTCGTCAAATGTAGATTCTTTAAAATTATCATCTTTCAGCATCAATATACTATTTTGTTCCCATTTAAGAACGCAGTTGAGAAACTTTTACGTAAGTTGAGGTAAATATGTGAAGGAGATTATCTCATTTTGTGGAAAAACACCGTTGAACAGGTTTTCGGAGCTCCAAGAATGTTGCATACATCAATTTCAAATTTTAAACTTTTAAGGATCTAACTTATGATAAAAATAATGATAGTTATCGAGAAATTAATTTATTTATGGAGAGATGTAAGAAGAAAAGTGGAGCAAATTTGACCTACATTAATTGTTTATTTTTTCTAAATAAAGTATCTTCCTAATAGAGAAAATTTTGTTCAAGACATTGTTAGGCATTGCATGTAAACCTTTTCAAATAGGGATTTAAATCTTATTCTACTTTGTTGTTATAGACTTTCATTTTCTGTTAAACCCAACCTTTGTTAGCTGAGCCTTAATATTTTTAATATAAGCGGTAGTATTGCTCCATTTTAACATCTCAATGTAACATTGAACCTAAAAAAGTTTTTACATATCAAATACCTTTAGATGAAAACTTCCTGAATAAATTTGTACATTTATTAATCAATATTCATCAAGGTTACACACAAGCTACGATATTCATTGTCAGAACTTTTAAATATTTACTTATGAAGGAATCAGATCTTGGCGCCTTTTTTGAATTTTATCATAAAGGCATCTAAATAACCGATTAATCCGATTTGTGAGAATGTTGACTTACAATGAGGAGCACCACACTTATGTAGCATAGAAGTTAAATTTAACTTAAATTAACATATTTAACTTAAATTCCTTGTATCTATTCTCCAACTATATATATATATATATATATATGTTCAGGTGTTCTAATTTTAAAATATTATCATCTACATTTGGAAATCACATAAAAATAGGGTAACTAACCGTATAATTGGATAACTTGACACGGTGATATATAAGAAATTTGATGTAAGTTTTTTCATAAATCAATTGATAATGGAATAATTTTTAATTTTCAACGTAGAAGTACTTTTTTCTTTCTCAAATGAAATCTCAAGTTTTTTTTAAAATATATTCCACCCTAACTGTAATACAATTATCTTTATCTAATTCACAAGAAATAAAAGACAACGGTTGAATTTATTTTAAATGGATTTTTAAATTTACCAACATTAATGAGATTTTAGAATATAGCAAAAATACAACGAGTTACATTGTGTTAATCAAGTTGAGAAATAATCATTAATTACACTATAAATAATTTATATTATGTACTAATAAATTTCTTGAAATGACATATATTATGAATATATTTTGCATTTATACAAAATCCAATTATGATTTCTCTAGTTTTTTCCAATAGGAACCGCAAATGAGATAGCGGACCGTCCTACACAGTTCACAATGACAATCTCATGTAATCTCGACACGTGGTGAATTATGCTACGTGTGCAACAGAACAAGCCACATCTGACACGTGTCTCTTCTCTCCTGCCACGTGCACTTGCTCTTTTACCAACCGATCCATTTCAACTCTGCTTCAAGTCTGCAACCGAACCTCTCTCAGATCTCTCAAACACGCATATATCACTAACAGTACATGCAATGCCAATTATTGCCCAAAGAAGTCGCACACAACCAAACTTAAAACCGACAAAAAATGATCAACTTGGTTGCTCTCGGTCTTGTAATGGCTTCACTCGCCGGAGCCGGAGTGTTCTCTCCTACCCCACAAATCCGTCACAACGACGCCTCCGAGCAGACTATCGTCAAGGAAGGCCACAGAGTGGTCGTGGTGGAGTACGACCAAGACGGCCACCGCAATACCAAAATCTCCATCACCCCAGATCAACCACACGTCGAGAGACTCATCATCGAAGGGGGCAGCGCCGGTGATGGCTCCGCTGGTGGCGGCGTGTTCGGCGACACCAAGGAGAGGATCAAAGAAGCCGCTTCAGTTCTCCCAAATATAGGCCAAGGCCTCTCTTCTCATCAAGATCTCCCCCACCATGACCAACATGGCTCCCTCCTTAAAGCCCCCAAGGACCTCATCTGCGACGCTTATGGAAAATGCAAGCACAAGCTTGTCGACGCCATGGGAAGAGCAAAGGACAGTGCAAAAGAAGCCACGGACACGAAGGAGGAGGAAGCAAAAGAAGTTCGTGTGACACTCTCTGATGCAGCACGTAAGGCCAAAGATACAGCATATGACACTCTTAATGGAGCCAAGGAGGCTAGTGAAACCGTGTCTGATGCAGTTGGTAAGGCCAAAGACACAGTGTCACATAAAGCATATGAAGGAGTCAAGGAGGCTGGTGAGACCGTGTCTGATACACTTGGCAGAGCCAAAGATACAGTGTCTCATAGGGCACATTACGCCCAAGAGAAAGCGAAACATACTATGAAAGAAGCGAGGAACAAAGGTAATACACTTAGAAGAGATGTTTCTGGGAATGTTTCGGAAGCAGTGAAGAATGTGGGGAGTTATATAGGATCGAAGGAGACGATAGATCATGTGATGGCTGTTGTAAATTTGATCGGTTTTGCGACTGCTTATGGTTTGTGTGTTTGGGTTACGTTTGTTTCCAGCTATGTGCTTTCTAGGGCCATGCCAAGGCAACAGTTTGGAGTGGTTCAGAGTAAGATTTATCCGGTTTATTTTAGGACTATGGCTTATAGTGTTGGATTGGCTCTGTTGGGGCATGTTTTGAGGAATAGAAAGACTGTGTTCTTCAACATGGCTGAAATGTTTCAAGTCTATAATCTTCTAGCCTCGCTTCTCACTCTTTTTGCCAATTCCATGTACTTGGAGCCTCGTGCCACGAAGGTATGTATATATATATCGTTAAATTTTGGTGTCATTTCTATTATTATGATGGGTCTTCCAGGGAACAAGTTTCTCTGTTTATAATTTGCACTTGAGTGAGAGCCTGCTATGGAAAAAGTTTGGTAGGTGGTGATTTGGGAAGCTAATCAATATGTATATTTCTTATGTTATCTGAAAGTTTATATGATTCTTATATTTCCCAGAGTTAGTCAGACCAGGCATTTATTTTTGATTGTTCATCCTCCAGCAAATTTTTGGAAGCGGTTTCTCTCCTTTCCCCTTAACCTTATCCCACTGTTAACTGCTCTCCTTTGTCCAAAACCATACCAAAACCACACCTTTTTGGTGTAATGTGCAATTTTCATATATCAAATTGACAAATCAACAAGCGCCTATTTGATGTTTTAAATTTTTAGATGTGGGTATATAAAATATGGCTTGTTCTCAACTCCTGCACTTTGTTTGATTTTCTCTGTCCTGATAATTAGATCTGGCCCTATTGAGTTGCTGTCTTTCTGCAATTGATTGATTTCTGTCAATCCAGTAGCATCTATACTTGACCAAAGGATTAATGTGCAATTATTTTGTTAGTTTTTTTTTTGTGGGAAACTATAGAGCTAAATGGGACTTCAAAAGGGGAAAAATATGGGGCAAGAAAGACTCATCCACTGCATTTACTCTGTTTATATCTGTTAATGAACTTGGCAATATTTGTAATCCTTCAATGGTTCCTACTTTTGTTTTATTAATGGACAGGTTATGTTTGAGAGGATGAAAATAGAGAAAGAAGAAGGAAGGGGAAGGGGAGATCTTACCTCTGAAGTTGGCAATCGGAATCAGCACACTACCAGCACGAATTCAGCCGCAAATGAAACAGCAGCCGTCGCTGCCACTACTACACCAACCAAGGAAGGAGAGCATGATGTGGTACGATCCCGGATTATTAGGCTCAACGACAAGCTGAAGAGGCTTAATTCATACTCATCACTGCTGAATATTCTGAATTTGATGTCTCTTACTTGGCATCTGGTTTATTTGGCTCAATGCCTTGACCACAATTGCTGAACCAGATAAACCAGGTGTGTGTGTGTGTAGTTTTATGTTATGTTTGTAAATAAATGTTTAGTTTTAGTTGAGTATCTTTCAGGTTTAAGGGTTCATTTGCAGAACATCATGTTGTAATGTCCAGACAAGACATCTGAACTTTAGCTTAGCTATAGAGTTTGTTGTTTGCTTTTCTGATGTGTACAAAGATGTGCTTCAGTGTTGATAGAATTTGCAGTTTATTTGTGAAACCTTGCCAATAACTCTCTCTCTCTCTCTCTCTCTCTCTCTATCTCTCTCACACACACACACACACACATCTGTTTGTGCTACTAGTATTTGAACTCAACATCCCCTGGTTTAAGGCCATTTTGAATAGAAGTACAAACAATTGTGTGTTTTTATACCAACATTTGAACTCAAGCTCAATGTAGAAAGCTAAGTTAATTTTTTATTAAAAAATATTTTTTGCTATTAGGTTTCTAAACTGGCCTGGTTACCCACACACCCACAAATGGTGTAAAAAAATGATTTGATTACTCACAATCCCCTATTAATGCCCCCTCCATTTTATTTGCATTAACCAGTATGGAAAAATAAACTTGTTACATTACATTATTTATAACATTAAACCTTTTTTTATTTAAAGGGACAACACTAACGGTATGAAGTTATAATGGCGGGATCAAACCCGTAACTTTCCACTTAAAAAATATCATACCACTAGATTGATACAATACTAACGTTTTGAAGTTATAACGGCAGGATCAAACCCATAACTTACCAATTAAGAAATACGATACCACTAGGAGGTTACAAGGCCTAATTGTGGTATTGCTTGTACCTTACGCCAGCACAGAAAGAAAATAAAAATAAGTACTTAGATTTTTTCTGCATCTTTCTACAGTGATTATATAATCAGAGTTATAATTTTCTACAACGCTAAAAGCTACACCGATACCAAAACCAGTGTACTGAGTTATTTGTCAACTTAAGTCAATATATCCCATATAACGATGTTTTTAGAGTAACATGCCACATTGTTATATATTTACTATTATTTTAACTCAATTTCAATCACCTTTTCAAATTGCATGATTTAGTCACTTGAAACCTGTATTTTAAAGCATATGGAGTAATAATGAGCCCCTGGGACTGTGCTTGCTGGAGTGGTTTGGGTTGGCACACTTGTTATCTCCTGTATAATATCCATGTTTGCGTTTTATAATATAAATGACCAAAATAAATCAAATTAAAAGAAATATCCCCCATTTGAGATTATGATAATGAACATCCTTACTTGAATTTACGGAAAATCTAAACACACATTCAATAATTTTTAATGTAAAATGAGATAATTTTTTTACATATTTATTTTAATTTAGATAAAAATACTTCTTCACCGTCAAATTTTGTACATGAATGCCAATCATACCGACAGCCAAACTGACTCTGAATTCATTTCACTGCGATTCAAGTCTCAATCATTATGCCACCTTTCAACCAACTTGTTCAACGATTCCGTGGATGAACCGAATTTACCTCTTGCAGATTCAGCCAAGTCTCTCATCTTCAAGCTTCTTTCCCTCATCTCCCTCCCTTTCTCCGATTCCATCAATTCTCTAACCTTATTCTCCAATTCGTCTCCTTTCACGAACCCGTCTTCCTTTCTGTGCTCCAACCCTATCGCCATCCTCATGTTCTCCACCAGTAAATTCCTATTCATGTGCTGCTCCGCGTACAGCGGCCACGCGATCATCGGCACTCCGACCGCCACCGCCTCCAGCACCGAGTTCCACCCAGTGAGTCACGAACCCGCCGACTGATTCCCTGCTCAGCACCTCCACTTGTGGGGCCCACGACCTCACCACCATCCCTCTGTCTCTGGTTCTCTCCATGAACCCACTCGGCAAAACCGAATCCAAATCGAACTCTCCCGTTGTGTCCAAAGTCTGCTTCGATCTCTCATCAATGGGTGGCCTCTTCACGACCCACAGGAATCTCTGCTCACTCTTCTCCAATCCATAAGCGATCTCCTTCAATTGTTCCACCGACATGGAGCCACGGCTTCCAAAACACAAGTAAATGACGCTTCGGCTCGGCTGCTCGTCAAGCCACTTTAAACAGTTCTGGATTCTTCCACGATCTTCTGCTTCTCCTCCTTCTTCCTCGTTTCTATCTTTGGGCTCTGCAATTAGAGGGCCGATGTAGTAAACAGGAGGTGCTTGTTTCGGATCTGGAAAGCAAGCACCTTCAGATACAACCTTAACGGCCATGGGCTCGAGCTCTCGAAAGGTGTTAACAATGATGCCACTTGATTTAGGAAGATGGGAACAGAAGTGCAAGAAATCCCAGTAAGCTGGATCGTCTCTGTCAAGCAATGGATCAACAATGTGAAAGGCCTTAAGTGGTGGATTAGCCGGGAAATGTAGATCTATGGAGAGATCCTTGAAGCTCTTAGTGGTTTGCTCATGAATTTTGGGGAAGAACGAGAAAGCAGAAAGAATAGCAGCTCCAGAGGTGAAGAAATAGTAAACAGGGATCCCAAGAGAAGAACCAATGTTCATCGCTGAGGTACAGAACAGATCGATGACCAAAGCTCGAACACGGGAGGTTTGCGAGACTTCCTTGAGCGCTGAAGCCACGTTTTTGTCGTTGAGCCGAATGAATTCGAAGCAGATCGCCGCACCGCTGCGAGGCGGAGCTGCCGGTGGTTCGACGACGGCGAGGAAAGGGAAGCGGCGGAAAGAGATGGAGGGGTAGGACTGCGAGATGCGGTGGATGTAGGAATCGAGGTGGGGTTTGTCAAGTAAGCCAGTTGTGAGGAGGATTGTGACGGAGAAAGAGTGAGGATGGTGAAGAAGAAGGAGCTTGCCGAGCTCAACCATGGAGACTATATGGCCGATGCCAGGTGCTGGGTAGAGAATTACTACGTTTTCTTCCATGCCTGGGAGGTAGAGAGAGGTCAACTGATGAGTACGAAGCGTTGTGAGTGGAATCTGGAGAGAGAACTAAATACCAACGCGATGAAATTATTCTCAAAGGAAATTTGATAAACCAGAGGGGATTGTTCCGTTCCGGTTATTCCTTCAAGTCCATTGTATTTTCCACAGCTAATCAATAATTGATGCTTGGTTAGTTGGATCTTAGAGCTGTGGACAGAGTACACGATTGATTTGTTTATTACATGT
>JANTPZ010004439.1:0-17430 GCA_025593235.1 Vachellia pachyceras
AATTTAAAATCAAATGTAATGACTAGATTTATAAGCAACACCTCAGATGAAAACGAATTTATGAAATGATTCACAGCGCCTGCTAAAGGGCATGATATGACCAGTATATTTTCAACGCATATACAGAAGCATGGATGTGCATTGGGGATACAGAAGTAAATCATATTAACTAGTACTTCAATTCAGAAGAGTTCAGAATTAACTCCCACGAATTATTGTGAAGAGATCAATTCTCAAAAGACTTGAACAGTAGATAGTGTAATGCAGTTCACAACTCTAATGTCATCCCACAATTTTTTAAAAAGAAAAGGGGAAAAAAAAATCAAAGACACAGGTACCCTATAGATCAGTTGTCAACGAATAAATCAGTTTTTTACCATAAGAAATTGTCCCTTGCAATACTCACCAACAATCCTTATGCCATTTTGGAAAAGGAATCAAGAGCAAGCCTCATCCATTCATGTCTGCATCTTTCAAATGCCTCTGGCACGGTCAGCCAAGTCCGGTTTCTGGTACTTTGCTCAGGCCATGACTGCAGTTCTTCCTTTACAAACAAAGCAAACATCGCCGCCTTACATAATCCTTCTGGACTGAATTCATCCTGATGTGTCTTACTCTTAAATTCATAGGACCCAAGAAAATCCTGGAAAACCCAATGACCACAAGTATTAAAGATCTAGCAGTCTCATTTACAATTAAATCAAGATACTAGGAGTTTCTGGGATAACAGTTCTATTTTAACGATAAGATCAAAAGCATGCCAAACACATTTATAATACCATTATCATGACATGCCTTTGACCTTTGCTCATTATAAAGTATTCATTATATCTTATTCAAAACAAAAATCTAGCCTGATTCCATCAAGTCTTATTTCATATGTTAATGTTGACTCTAGTCCTTTCAATTGCGCAAAGCTAAACCAAGCTTTTTGTGAACCTCTATGGTCATTATCAACTGTGAGAATGATATATGAATGACAAGCTGATATCTCCTTCAAATATGCTTGCCAAATTCTCACCTAGAAATCTTGCAACTACTCAATTATATTCACATCACACATGCTAAAAAATATAGTAAAATGCATATTCAGGGAGAAGTTTTTCACCTTTATTTCTCCTCGAACGCCTGCCTCTTCAATAGCTTCTCTTACAGCTGCCTCCTCAACAGTTTCATCATTCTCCCAACCTCCCTTCAATTGAAAGCAGAATCACAAATCAGGAAATTTCCGAGTTAGTATCGTATGTCAACAACATTTATGCATAGATGAAAGGCGAACTAAGTAGGGAGAATTTATAAAATAGGCCCTTGATATGAAGTTGAAAGAGCGACTGAAGGACCATAAAAGCAAATAACAGTGTACAAGGGTGCCAGTATTTTAGTGCACAAATTTACAATTGATTTACTTTTTTCCTTTAATTTGCCTTCGGCCAACGCTTTTTTTGGACCCTATTACTAGATGTTCAAGCAACCGATTAATCTGAATCGAATATTTGTGGGACACTTCGGGTGGCAAACTCTCTCAACAAGTTTTAATGTTACTGCATCTAGAGCTCAAACCCGAGACCCAATGTATGCCGGTTGGAAGCCCTTACTAATCCAACCAAGCCCTTGTTGGTACAATTAATTTACTTTTTTGATACAATACAATTATTAGTGCAATAACAAATACCTCATTTATAGCATTATTTTAATTAGGATATTATAAACTTCAAACCAATTAGTGTTATGGAGTATGGACTTCAATTCTCTAAATCATTGTCACACAGGACAGCCATGGTGACTTAAGACATCATAGTCCTCCCCTCTCATCCTCAAAGCAGGAAATCACAGGAGACAAGGATTGGGTATTAAGTTCCATTACTGACTATAGTTGCTACTATAAATTGACTCAGTCATACAGCAAGAGGTGGAATCGCTAAAACTATGATAAATATGGAAATGAGTATTCCAGTGTCCATACCTTCGGAAAAAGAAGACCTGGTCCACTTTGTGAGCTAATCATGAGAACTTCAATAATCTTCTCTGAACTGGACCCTCCACAGTTATCAGAAATTCTATACCTGAATGGAATGCACCTGAAACAAAATAAGCAGCCTCTGAAGGTCAGATCTCCATGCAGTTGTATGCAAAAAATCACATCGCAGCTTTCTTTAAACTCAGGGAAAATTCTCAGCCAAAATATTTGTTCAACATATTAAACTGCTTCATAAAATTCACAAGCGAATTAAAGCATTATAGTCTCAACGATTTCATTTCCCGAGAATTTATCACTCAGTCTACATAAATGTTCACTACTATATCGTGCCAACCAAAAACTCAACGTAGCAATACATTATTTTTAGAGGGATCATACTCTTTACAAAGATAAAGAACAAATTTTGTTCCCCTGTGCATCCCCCAAAGCCTTTCACAGATAAGGATACTGTTTAGTGATATGTATCATCTGCTCCTTAGATTGAAGCAGACAATTTAAAAAAAAAACAATGAAGCCAACGTTAAAATAAGAGCATTTTCCGTATGCGCGCGCTATGATTTTCAAGCCTTCCCAACCAGTAAACGTGACACGTCGTAGTTTATGATGTAAAAAACAGATAGAAATTGAACTGCCTCCTAGTATATTAAGTCCAATAAAATGATTGACACGACAGCAGTTGAAACTTGTCGGAGATAAATGAATGCCGTAATTTGCCAAATTGTCCACAAAGCATGAACAACCGAGCTACAGGATTCAAACGAATCCAAATTTTTTAAAAAATAATTGACCCAATGTCTCGAATTAACCGCGTATTTTAATTGTGTGTGTGTGTAACATTCACCAAACCCACGCAAAAAAGGCCCGAATTACTGGTTAAAAAGGGTGAAATCATCAGTCAGATCAACCGCTATCAGCCTATCAGGAAGCTAAGATGTGAAGCTAACTCCATAGCTCCAAATGAAAATGACATCTTTCCCAACAACTCCTAACAAAGCCAGCACTCAAATGGGGATGGGGGAATCAATATTGAAACAATCCTCATAGAGGAAAAGCCTGGAAAGTGTACCCGGCAACAAGGCGGAAACCACCCTCGTACCGCTGCCGAAGCCGACCCGTACGGGCAACTAAATCAGACATATTGAGGAAGAATCCCAGTCTCAATAGCACTCCTCAGAATTTACAAGACGAGACATTCATTCTCGATGAAACCCGATTGCAGACGCACTAATACGAGAATGCTCACGGCCGCACTAGATAAGAACCTCGCCATTGCTGTCCATGGTTTTGGCGGCAGGAATCGGCGCTTCTTCGCATCACCAGAATGGCCTCCTCCGCAAACGTTTCCTCCTTAGGCCGTAGGGTTAACAATCCATTGCAGAGAGAGACGTAGAGGGATAGAGAGAGAGAGAGAGAGCAACGGGAAGCGAATGGCTGATTTAGAGAGAGAGATAGTAGTAATAGGGAACGAATGGTTTATTTAGAGAGAGAACGTCAAACGAAAGGAGAAGAAGCGAGTACAACGGATCTGATGGTAGAAGACGGTGGGGACGGTCACCGTCACAAGGATATGGTCAACACGTGGGGCCCATTTGGAAGATCAATGGGTATTCCCTGGTGAGAGCACTCCTATACATGGTGAGGTCCACCATTCATATACCGAAACGTGGAATTAAAATGGGCTAAACTCAATGAGAGAAATTTGATTGGAAGGCGCATTGTTGAAGCGAGATATGCATAGTATTGGATCGAAAGCGGTGGAAGAAGTCAGCGGCAGCGTTATAAAAGCTAAGGGGTGTTTGCTTTCGCGAAATGGACGGGAGGGAGCGATGAGATGTGAGGATTTTGTGGGGCCCCCTTGTCCTTCGGATCTTAGAAAGGAAAGGTCTTGAGCGGTTGAGCCCTTGTTAATTTTCATAATGATCCTTTTTTTTTTGCTTTCTTATTTTGGAAGATGACGATTACCGGATTAAAGTAAAAAAAGTAATCAAAATAAATCTTTTTTTTGCTAGAATTTTTTTAATAAGTCATGTCTTTAAAGTTATTAAATCATTTCACCTCTATAAATTTTATAAGATGATTTATAAATAAAAATAACAAGCTCTTTAGTATCTCAATTGATACTATAAGGGTGGAAGCAGGTCAAATCAGACTCCACCTTAAACAGGTCAAGCCTGTTTTGTGTGAGGATGGCCTGGCATGTGGCCTGTGCACAGGCCTTTTTTTAGATCTGGGCCTGGACCTGTTTTCAGCCTAGCATGTGGCCTGTGTAGGCCTGTTTTTAAATATTTTTTTCATTTAGAAAATCCATAAAAGCAATAAAAAAGAAGTTAACAGTTGTCAATTTTTTAAATGTTGGAACATCTTTAAGCATTTTACAATTACAACTTATAAAAAAATTGAAATGGTAAAAATGCATTTAAATCCAAAATAATCATTCTAGGCTTGCATGGAGTAAAGTCATTCAAAAAATATTTACATGTTGCATATATATATATATATATATATATCTTTTTTCCAATATATATATTTATATCTTTTATTTGTGTTTAATTAATGCCCAATAGTATTACGCTCTATTATATAAACTTGCCAATGTAATAATTAATTATTATTCACTCTTTTCATTGGAACATCATTAACAAATTATGCGCGTGCAATGAAATCAAACTTGAGATTGTGGGTTGAACTTTTTATCAGGAGTGTTAGTTATCGCCCAAAATAAGTCCGTGCTCCCATATTTTTTTTTATGACATGGGCTTCGATAACTTTTGTTCTAATCAGGGAATTTATTTACATATTGCTTCCTTGAAAAAGACATAAAAGGCTTGGGTTGAAAAGAAGCAATAAAAGGTTTGGACTAAAAAAATAATCACCGGACCATAAGCAATACATGAATGTACCTATTTTTTAAAAAAAACAGGCCGCCTGACAGGCCAAAAAGGCCTATCTGACGGCCTAGGCCTTGGTCTATTTTGAAAACAGGCCTTTTAGGGGGCCTGGGCCTGTAAAAACCTGGCCTGTACAGATTTTTACAAGCCAAGCCACATGCCCCTGATAGATCTCCTAGCCTATTTCCACCCCTAATTGATACACAGAGAAAAACATACAAGAACTTATTAAATATATTGAAATTCAAAAATGATCTATTTCTTACTACTTATAGTCTTTAGTCTAGGATCATTCTAGTATTATGAAGTGACCTAATTGCCCTCACAAATAGTTGCATAGAGATTACACTGCTAGAGCTAATGATTGAGAATACAGATATCTTGAAAAAAAAATTATAGAGGAAAGGATTCAGGTTAGGTGGAGTTAACAATACCAGAGCTCTTGGAGCATGAGGCCACACCGGATCAAGCTACAAGGGACTCGTAGAGCTAATGTTTGCCTCCCCGCTTGCAAACGTTAAATTTTGTGATAAATCATAAGTTTTATCATAAAATTTAGATTTTGTCTAAGTATTGATATTTTTTTAAAATTTATATTTTGAAAAGGCTATTTTCTTATCAAATCACACTATCTCTATCTCTCATAATTAATTTTCTCTTTCTTTTTGTTTCTTTCTTTATATTTTCTCTTTTCTACCTACTTTTTGCCTCGAACTCTATAAAAGTCAATAATTTCATAAATACAATTATTTTTCAAAACATAAATTTTGACTCGGAATGCTTTGAATTCCGTAAAAGTTATTTTTAAACAGACTTCCAAGTAAACCTCAAATCTTTGATAACATGAAGAGTTCATAGAATTACATTGTAGCATTAGAGTCATTGTGCTTGTTTGGGAATTCATTTTCCCCAACGGTGCACATAAGTTAAAACAAAACCATCCCGAAATTTACAAAATCACATCGGAAGCCGTAATTCATTTTTCCCAATGGAGTTTCCAAACACATACATTGTTTGCTACTCATAGGACTTCAAGAGGGATGTGAGTGTTTAATTTGACTTATTTTCAACGATGGAGCCAGGATCTCAGAGTAGTGGGGGCAACTTTTTTATTTTTAAGCAAATGACAACAAGCTTACTAGCATAGATAATTTGAGTGGATTCAAATCTTAAATACCAATGGATGTAAAATAAAAATCTAATAACTATTTACATATAACAAAAAAAATTCCAATGGGGGCAATTGCCCACCCTGACATGAACGTGGCTCCACCACTACTTATTTTAAGTAATTTTATATTATATAAGATAAATATGTTAAAGCAATCTTATTCTGTAATGTGTGTGTGAAAGTGAATTTTAAGTACGTTGAAAAAATAGATAAATTGTCCTGTTGAACTTGACCCAGTTGGGGATTCCAACTACATGTGCTTCTTGCCAAGATGTAAGCTGCAAGAAGGAAAGTAGGATGAATCAAGTGAAGTTAGAAGGACTATGAAGGTTCATGGAACTAAAAAAAAAAAAGAAATAAGGTCTTAGTTGTACGTTTGAGAATATGTAATGAGAAATGAGCTTACGGATTTTGAGAAAAATTTACGGAATTCAAAAGGAATTTACGGATTTAAAGATGTTTTTTACGAATTTTAATATGCTTTTTACAAATTTTAAGATTTTTTTTCTTGACTTGCATGGAGGAAATATTTTCCAAACATATACTTAAACTCTGTCATTCTAACTGAAACAGATGTGATTATATTTCTGAATTCACTGCAAAAGAATCTTATGATGATGATGATTGATTCCAAGTAATTTGATACACTATTCTTTGGTTGAGAGTTATATATATATATATATATATATTTGGTCGAGAGTTTTGTTCATGAGATATTTTATTAGTTTGCTTAAAAAACAGTGAAAATAATGAAAGGATACAAAAAATCATAGAAAATTAATCTGCAAATTCTTATAAATTTAACTGATACTTGACTAGATCTTTGTTTTAAGCAGAGGCCTATCATTTTTTTCTTGGTCATTATATTTTCACCTAATTTTTAATCAGGTCCCATAATATTTTTTTCCAAATCACTTTAAACTATAGGAATCTAAATAAGAAACCCGTTGAACAATAAGAAACTGATAAAAAATTATAAGGAACTGATTAAAAATATTTGAAACTAAAATGACTTGATAAAAAACAAATATATACATGATTTAAAATTAGATAAAATTACAGGCACTTATAAATTAATTTTCCATAAATTATGTGGGTAGGATTGCTTAGCTGTCGCTAATATTGAAACCGCTTATTGGGTCGATATCTAATGAGTCCATAACCCTAAATCTGTATACAAGCTTAAGTGGGCTTCAAGTAAGCCCATAAATATAGTTTTTTTTTAAAAAAATAAATTGAGAAAATATAAAGCATTCTCCAGGAGGGTCCGGTCCGGTCTGAAACCTGCTAGAACAACAATATCTCACAAATGTTGAGGAGAGCCTTCGTCGGCGCCATCGGTGTTGCCGCCGCACTCCGTCGACCCTGCCCATCTGCAACTCGACACGTAGGGACCCTCTCCTCCGCCGTGAATTCCATACTTCTCCGCTCACTTAAGGACCATTACCTCGAAGTGGCCAAAATGACTATGCCTCCTGTACTATTTCTAGACCTTCACTTTGTTCTCCCCTACTTTCTCTTGCTTTTTTTTTTAAAAAAAAATTTTGGAAAGCTTGCTTTAATCTCTTTGGCTTCTTCGATGCTTTGCAGAAAGTAGCTCCTCCTGATTCATTCTCTCTTGTGAAAGGCGCGCTTGATTCTGACGGTCCAGTCCTCAAACGAAAATACGGCGATGAAGAGATCAGCATTTACGTAACGCGATTGCTTAGTGGAATGGATGATGAGAGTAGTGGGATTGATCAGTTGTTCCTTCATGTGGATGTGTCCAAACCTGGTCAGGACGAATCATTGATTTTCCTCTGTGGATTGTACGAAGATGCTTTGGGAATTCACTTTGTTTCAATGAGGCCAAAGGACCCGAAGACTGGCTACCTTGTTATTCCAACTCAATACATTGGGCCTAATTTTGAGTAAATTACGTTTCTTTTCTTCTCTCTAGCTGCTTTGTATTCGTTTATGTTGGTAAATGCAATGTCCTTGTCTCATGAAACCATATGACTTATTAAACGATTTTAATGGAGGTAATTAGGCTTTCTTTCATATCTGAGGAGAAAGAAAACGATAGTGAAACGGAAGAAATCTTATTGATGTTCTTAGCTAAATTCAACGAGAACTTCATGACAAACTTCAATTGTAAGAAACAGGTAGAGATTCTTTTGATTTTAAAAAAATGTGTAAACAGAAAGGGAAATAGCTCCCTTTTTACTGGAGAAGCAGATTTGAACATATTAGCTAACAAAAGAAAAATTATCTTCAAGGTGTGGAAGAAACTTTGTTATATATAGCTTTTAGAATTGGAATATTGTACTTTACACTTAACTCTCCTCTTAATGTACTTCCTCTGACTTGAGCTTATGAGAAACTTATGCTCATCCTGGAGCACATGATTGTTTTCCATTGGCACGAATCAAGAAGATGTACTCTTGATTTCTATTAAACATATAGGTATATACAAGTAGATGGATAAAGTTAGAAAATTTCTTTGAGATTCTGTGAAATGGTTCATTTTGTAGGGGCTTCTGTGTGTCCTAATAAGGTTTCAAACTTGTAACCTGTCCATAATCCATTGTTTTTCTTCGTCGCGTGTTATTGCATGCTTTATTAATTATGGAGTTATGGAATGACCCTTACTTCGAGAGGATAAAGGTACTAGACTAATGAGTTGTTAGCTTGTGTGAAATCTGGGGCTTGTGAATGCGGTATGAATCATGTCTATCTTGGCACTTTAGAGAGGTAGTTTTATTCAGTTATGTTGACAGGGGAAACAGGACAGCCTAAAATCTTAGGTGAAGTGAATGTAGTTTTTTTAACTGCCCTCTGACTTACTGTTGGAATTGAGTGAGTGGATTTCTAGTTTACCGTTTGAAGTTTAGAAGGCTACAACCAACTGTAGTGGCTCTGATGAACTGCACCAGCTGTAATTACTTGGT
This sequence comes from Vachellia pachyceras, assembly GCA_025593235.1. Classification (NCBI taxonomy): domain Eukaryota; kingdom Viridiplantae; phylum Streptophyta; class Magnoliopsida; order Fabales; family Fabaceae; genus Vachellia; species Vachellia pachyceras. The sequence goes on from JANTPZ010004439.1 coordinate 8,968, forward strand.
TGAAGAAGTTTATGATGGTGTTATATCTCTCATCAATTGGTGAAGCATGATGTCCTTTCTTATAATACAAATTGGGTAAAGACATTTGTTGTTCATGCATATTGAGGGGGGATCCAAAATGCAATTGAGCTGAAATTGAGTGATCGCGTTGGACATATTGCTTAATGGTTTCATGGCATACTAGAGGTTTTGCTGCATAAATGAAATTGCCTTTATTGAAATTATGTAACATTCTGGTCCAAAAGAAAAAAATTATGTTAAATTTATTTCTGTCCTGTACCCTTGATGGGGCACTTATTCACAAACGGGGGGTTACGTATTCAAAATCAGGATTGCCAAAGTGATAAAAGATCTTCTGCAAGCGAGATATATGATTCCCCTGCCCGACCCAAAAAAGAAAATGATGAGCACGATAATCCACTATGTCTTGTTTGTTGATGATGCCACTCTATGATGAAATAGACGCCAAGTAATATTTAACTGTTTCTGATTAAAAATAAGTTGCGGAATTTTGTTTGTCATGATGAAAAGGAAAGAAAGCTTGTCCTCGCTGAACTCTTGGAAAATAGGAACAATTTGGCTCTTCGGTAATCCCCATTGTTTTCCCTTACCATCATGTTTGGTACCTGCTAGTCATCTAATTCTAATTTTGATGATTTTGGGAATTGACAGAGAACTTGATGAAAGGACGAGAGATGCATTTCACAGTTACATAGAGGAGCGAGGAGTAAATGAGAGCCTCTTCAAATTTCTGCAGGCATGGCTTTATGTGAAGGATCATCGAAATCTAATGCGATGGTTCAAAACACTGGGTGTATTCATTGATGGAGGAGGAAAGAAGCGAGCTGAAAATGCTTAATCTCTCATATGAGATTATTTGTGATGATGATGCAACAGTGCCCATATGCTTCATGAGTAAATTTTTTAAATATAATTGCATTTGTGCAATAGTTCTGGTGCATGCAACAATTCTAATATTGCGTTTGTTCCATTAAAGAAAATATGCTTTGTTCCCCCCACTTCACCCCTCCTTTGTCTTGGCTTGAGTTTAGATTATGGTAGCATATACACACTCTTCTTACTCAAAATAGTACTTCCATACCCTTTTCTTTGTTTAAAAAAAAATTGGTAAGCATAGTGTGCTAATTCATGTCTTAATATAAGAGTTGATTAATCTTTTTTTAAAATATTAAGGAAGTTAATTAATTGATATATTTATCATTTTATCTTTAAATTAATTTGTTTAAATTATAAATCGGTATATAATATAATGATATACACAAATTTTTGAGAATATATGTTATAATTAAAAAAGTTATTTAACTTTCATAATTTCCCAAAAAAATTGTTTGGTTTATATATTAAAGAATGGAGGGAATATCATGGATAATATGACTTTGCATGGATGCCAATGAAGTGTGGTTTAGCAATTCTTGAGCTATTTAATGATGACATCAATGGCTGCCTTTTATCACTGTATCTATGGCATTGTCTCCATTAACATGTTATGTTGACTGCACTGGGTTACAGACTACAGTTCTAAGGAGGAATATTTGATGCTCCTCTTGTCCTTAATAATACACATATATAGGGCTTGTTTGGTTAGTCCGTTGGGAGAACGGACACAGATTCCGATGTAAATATGTGAGAGGAATTTTGTTTCGATAAACGCAGGAATTGCTTTTAGATGCCCAAACGGACTACCCAAACAAGCCTTATATTCTATAAAATGAGTAATACATACAAAGTCATTAATGGCAGCACATCAATTTTACTCTTCTTTTTTTTTTTTAAAAAAAATGATTTTAAGAATTTTTTATGATTTTTTTTTCAAATTACCTCAGATTATTCCCGAGGACCTCAACAATAATTAATTTAATAACACACCCATAGTTCCATAGAGTGAGTAATACTTACAACTGTTGATCACAAAAAGTACTACTTACAACTTCAAAATAACCAATATTGATATTAACTCAATTTGAACCACGTAATTTCACAAAATCAGTTAATAATATGATATTTATATTTTCGGAAAACATTATTGCAATTTCATGTCAAATTTTATTTTGTAATTCCTAAAGATGTTTAAAATAACATTTTGATCCGTGGTTGGGTAATTATGCTGCTGGGTATAAATCTCACGAAACAATTGCTCCATGGGAGAACTAACGATCTACAGAGAGTTTATAATTATTCCTCTTTACTTTACATTTATTAGATTGGGATGTTTTATAAAATATATATATAATAATCTAATTTAACTAACGTAATTAATCTAATCAAATAATGTAAATTTAATTCATTTTATTTTATCATCTCAATGAATAAAGATTATTTTACCAATATCAATCAGTGACCAAGTTGCGTGGCATCAACCTTCATTTATATTTTAATTTAAGATTGTAATTACTTTACTACCCTTAGCCTTAGGTTTTCATCATCCTCTGCCATTCACTCATAGTTGACCGCTTCTCTCTCTCATCTTTCAGCCGCCGCACCTGCGTTCGGATTCTCGTTCTCGGCGTTCTGTTTCTCTAGGTGTCTGCTTCTTTCTTACTTCTACATCTGGTTAGTTTATGTCTTCTTGTTATTTCCCTCTGCTTCTTTTTGTGTTTTTTCCCTATCAGTGTCCCAAGGTTGTCTTTTTGTTTTCTGTAACGGTGATATCTGTTTCTTGCTTTTACTTTCGCATGGGTTTTGCTCTCTGCACCTCGTTTTGTTTGTAATAGTTTTACATTTTCTCATTGATCTGTCTCTTTTCCCCGTCATCTCTGTTTTTTATTTTTTTTCTTTGCAACAGTGGATCCATCTTTTATATTCGACTCAGGCTCGTTTCTTATTATCGTTTATTTTAAGTATCTAAACGTGTTTCTCAGTATTATTGTGTCTTAGATGCTTGCTATACATTATATTGCAGAAAATATTCCTACCTAGAAAATTTTCTTCTGATTGAGTATTCCATCTCTATTTGTAATAGATTTTTAAGTTCCTTACACTTTTGGAGAGTTGTTTCCGAATTACACTTTATGAATAATTTTTCATGTGATGTCCAAAGCAAATGAATAAAATTCGTATGGGTATTACTCCATGTCTCATGCTACTTGGTTGGTTGGTCAGTTGCGGGTAGTTACATCTGAATTTGGAATTTCCTTTCTGGCTTTCTGATGATCTAATCTTAATATTTTGTTCTTTATGGCAGCAAGTTAAGTCTGTGAGGCAAAGATGGGTAAGGCAGGACAAGTAGAAGGCATGCCTATTTTTAGAGATATTAGACGTTATTTCTGTGAATACTGCGGCATCTGTAGGTCCAAGAAGACCTTTATAACCGCTCATATTAATACCCACCACAAGGTACTTTGTAAAACTGAATTTTTTTTTGGTTCCTCATGATTTATTAAATAATTGCTATTAATTATTATAACACCTCTCTCAGGATGAGGTTGAGAAAGCCAAAAAAATTAATGGAGAATTTGAGGTAGACGACGAAAAATCTAACACCTGCAAGGAATGTGGTGCTAGTTTTAAAAAGCCTGCCTATCTAATGCAGCACATGCAAAGTCATTCACTTGAGGTATTTATTTCTCAACCCATCGTTCAGTTTTCCCCAAATTTGTATCATTTAGAAATCATTTGTGGTGAGGTTGAGCTATATAGCATATTATTAATTTGAAGAAAAGGATGGCAGATCAAAATTTATTTGCACTTGTTGATGTCTGTGATGCATGAGTGAAACTGTCGTATGTGTAAAGCATCCGTCAGTTTCGATATTTGATACTTTCCCTTAGCTCCCCTTGGCCGAAAACATACTAACTTTTTCCCATATATTGCTGTTTGTACTAACAATTGTGATCAACTGAAGGAACATATTTTTGCAGGGAAATAGTTTATAAGATACTATTATTGTTGGAAACTTATTGATGTTCTGGCGTGAAGCATTGGATCTCAGCCAAAGAACTCCAAAATGCATGAGGCATCATATTTGAACCTGGTGGATCAGTATCAGGCAGGGAGACCTCCTGAGAAGCTCCATCAGGGTGCCTCGGTCACGCTGTTCAGTAAGTTGGTGTCTTGTTTACCTATGCCTTATTATTGCCAGAGGCTCAGAGCACTGTTAAAATCTGTTTAGAGTTGGGCATTGCGGCTTTTAACACATATTTAATGATTCCAGAGGCCATATGTGTGTCCTGTTGAAGATTGTCAAGCAAGTTACAGAAGAAAGGACCACTTGACTCGTCACTCCCTTCAACATCAAGGGAAGACATTCAAGTGTCCGATTGAGAATTGCAACAGTGACTTTGCCTTCCAAGGAAATATTACAAGACATGTCAAGGAATTTCATAGTGAGAACTCCACCTCTACCGCTGCTGTTGAAAATCCAAAACAGCATGTTTGCCCAGAAATTGGTTGTGGAAAGGTTTTCAAATATGCGTCAAAGCTGAAAAAGCATGAAGATTCTCACGGTACGATTCTTTCCCTTTTAAACATTGCAATTTCTGAATTTCCTGAGATGTCTGTCAAGTGGCCTTGATGTATTCAGGGTGACTCGTGCGTTTCAAAAAATTTTAAAGATTTTCTTTATTCTGCAGTGAAGCCGGAGTCATTAGAGGTAGTCTGCTTATATCCTGATTGTATGAAGCATTTCTCGAATGAGCATTGCCTTCAAGAACATATCAAATTGTGCCACCAATATGTGACCTGTGAGACCTGTGGGAAAAAGCAGCTGAAGAAGAATATTAAGCGACACCTCCGAACACATGAATCTGACAATTCATCAGAGGCATTTAAATGTGAATATGAAGATTGTGATTGCACACTCTCAAGTGTAAGCCATTCATACTCTTCAACCGCTTAACGTACAATTTAACTGAAGAGTGTATCTCAGTCAGATTATTTTTTTAATAATAATTAGTCCCTTTTTTTAGTAACTGAACCTTATAATTTACTTGGATTATGCATCGACAGAAATATAATCTTCAGAAGCATGTGAAGGCTGTGCACTTCGAAGAGAAACCTTTTGCATGTGGCTTTCCCGGTTGTGGCATGAGATTTTCTTACAAACATGTGAGAGATAACCATGAAAAAACTGGATCTCATGTCTATAGCCTGGTAAGTTCGTTCACCCATTCCTTCAACTCATTGAAAGAATTTTGGATTATCCCAAGCGTATTTTGCACGAGTTTCCCTATTGAAAATCCATGGATGCCTTCGTAATAGGGGGATTTCGTAGAAGCTGATGAGCAGTTCAGATCAAGGCCTAGAGGAGGTCGGAAGAGAACATGCCCCACCGTTGAAATGCTGGTAAGGAAGAGAGTTACTCCACCAAGTCAATTGGATCACTGGTTGCATATTCAACTTCAAGAGGATGATTCAATGCACTAAGCTGTGCGAACTGCATTTAACTATGAGTTCCCCCTTCTTGCCATCTCTTCGTTCCATATTGATGCTGACAAGAACACTATCGAAAAAGTGAAAAACGATCTGAAGCAGCATTATGACAATCCTTGGTTGGAGAAATTTTCTGGAGAATCATTGATTCTGAGGAAAAGAATGAAAGTAATTATCACCTGTTCTAACAGTGTAGAATTGTTTTATATCAGTTTATTTGGCTTTTTTAATCTCTTAAGAAAAGTCTTACCAGTCATTGTGTTTAAGAACCGTAGGTAGTGTAATATACCAATTTGCTGTGGAAGCCATGTTGGCCCAAAAGATCCATTTAGGGTGTACATGCAGTGTGTGATGACTTGTGTACATGTTATGTAGCTTGTGGAGACAAGTGTAGTTATGTTCATGTGTGAAGTTGTAAATCTACAGTTGAATTGTTATATAGCCACCCGATCATTTGCACCATCTTTGCCCATTATAGATGGAATATAACCTTACGACTGCCTCGCGTTTCCATTTTGAAGTGTGCTTTGTGGTTATCTTCAGTTTCTTATTGGATTAATCATTGTTCTTGATGCATGATGACGCAATCAACACATTGCAAAACATCGCTAACTTTAACATTTATTCGATTTATATTTGAATTTTCGGATGGAAGCTGGGTGAATTTTATGCGTTCCGGGTAATTTAAATAATTGAATAATTTGCTATATATTTCATATTTTCTGTTGATGTAATGATACTGTGGACAAATCAATATTTGGAACGAAAGAATTTATGGAGTACAGCATTTGGGAAATGTGAAATGTTTCATTGGGCCTTGAATGGAGATTAAGATAGTCAGGGGGTTTGTTTGTGACAGCATGTGGAAAAACCAAACGCATGTTTAACAGTATTTTTCCGCAAAATGAGATAATCTTTTATATAATTACCTCGATTTGCATAGAAGTACTTCTCTACTGCGTTTCCAAACGGGCCTAAAATAACTAATTATTCATAAAAAAATTTGTATTAATTTTTTGATATGTCTTTAATCCTTCGTATTAGAGTTATTTTATTAACAAAAAAATATTCCTTTAACATGTAATAATAAGGATAATTTAAAAATTATAAATTTATATGATAAATTAGGGTGATATTTTATATTAATAACTAAAGTAATTTATTTAACAAACCCCTCCAAGCAAAGGTTACTCATTTAGTCATTTGCAGTTTCAATCATGGAAAAATTTTATTTTTAACTTTTAATCTACTTATTTGACATCATTTAGTTCTTAAATTTTGAATCATTGTTTCCATCATCATCAACCTCCCTCTGTATGTGTAAGAAACTTCAACGTTTTCTCCTTCCACATATTGTTTAATCACTTTTCCTTCTTTTTTAATTTTTATTTCCAAATTTTTAAATAATACGATTGAACTATAGAGGCCATTACGATCTCTTGATAATATCGATAAATTATAAATACCTATTTAGGCAATTTGGTCTAACATTAGAATTTGGGCCTCCCAAAGCTACGTCAATAATATGAACTTATTAAAGCTACGAATAGCTTCAAAAACTATACTGTGCTTTAACTCATCATCTCTAGGTTCAATTGGCGAAGGATTGGGCTAGTACTCTCACTTAAATAGAGAGGGTTCGATCCTGGGTAGTGCCACTTTGTTGTAGCTCCAGTCGTATCGTTTGGGGAAGATTATCACAGCTTAGTAAAGTTAAGTTGATCTACCTATGTTGCCAGAATTAAAAGGCTTACTTAACATGCTTCAGTGCCTGTAGGGGTAGAATTCAATGGATCATGAGTTAGGTGTCCTTCCCTTAGATCGTGGGTGAGTCAAACCCCTTTCCTAGAATTTGTGTAAAAAAAATGTACTGTGTTTTATATTCAGTTGGTAAGGAATTAACTTATAATCCATAAAATTGTAAGTTAAAATTTCACCGTTGATGTGAGGACGTTGTTGATGAACGATATGTAAGTGTTCTCTAAACTTGAAGGTATATTATTCATAGCCATGTTGAGCTCCTGAATTCTACTAAATTGAACTCTTTTGTATAAAAAAAACTATAAACACTATCAATACTAAAAGAAATTAGGTATAGCCAAAGGGGGTGATATTTCACATGGTGAAGTAAAATTCAAATTCTTATAAAAGGAAATGCTCACATTTAATGTACAATAATTTCTCAAACATGATTGCCTCCAATAAAAATATATATTTAGTTAAAAAAATTTGAGCGACATAGCCATACAAGCTTTGAGGGTGAACTAGATTACTGAAATAATTATCCAATCAAGTTTTTATTTTTGTTTTTAAAAATCGTTTTTAAAAGAAATTTTATAAAAAAAATTTCAAAACAAAAAAAATTGAAAACAGAAATAGACATGCCCAAATATTTTTTAAATAACTAAAAAGATAAAATGACATCTTTTTTTTTTTGGTATAAATGCGATTTTTTAATATGAGAAAGGGATTTTTTTTTTTAAATATGCCCACTTCTAATCTTGAACAGCATCACGAAAAGGATCTCCGGTACAGTGATACCTCCATGGTTACCGGTGTAGAAAGCGGGAGACTCCGATCCTACAGTTACACACACGAGCTGCGATTAGCATCGAAAAGCGAGAGCAGCGCGTGGGGGGCACGTGGGTGAGGCGCAAGCGTCAGATTCAATGTACAGAGAGGCGAGTCAAGGAAGCGCGGTGGTATCAATTATCGGCAGTGTTTGGATTAGCGGCCCAAGTGGTTTTTAGGGCCTAAAAGCACGATTGGGTTATTTGGAGTGTTTGGCTTAGCGTCTTCACTGAAGGACTTCTGCGGGAGAAGGAGCTTCTGGCCAGAAGCTAAAAGAGGGCGCGGTGGAGTTCGTTCAAGCAGTAAATCATCACGGTGGAGTTCGTTGGAGCATTAATTTTGGTCATTATGCTATTATGCTTGACCTCCATGAACGAATCTCTCTTCCTCTCTTATGATTCGTCTTCCTCACATCAAATCTAGTATAAACCCAGAAACTCAAATCTGGCATCAAACCAAATGAGCAAACCCAACATCGAAGGTTCGAAGATTCTTTACCATCAA